>NETT01000101.1:0-19219 GCA_003449175.1 Ceratocystis smalleyi | reverse complement strand
TAAAGAAAAAAAAAAGCGGTACCCACTCACGTCCACGTGATTACCACACATGGCCGATTCAGTCTTTCTATTTTATTTCTCACCACCCTTAGAAGATTACTTTCTTGTGGTTACAGTGCTATGGTGGCAACAGCAAGTGAAAGTGCAAGTGCAAGGCCAAGTTTGGTAAATGATACTCTTTCTTCTCTCCTTTTGCCTTGTCTGTCTATTCCTGGCCCAGACCAAAAAGCCTAGTCCACCTCCAGAAAAAAAATCAGCATTAAAATGTGGGGTCATCTGTCAAACTAGGACAAATCAGAGCACTCTTTATCTCGCCTACCTATCCGTCTTCATCTATCGTTATCGATTGACATTTCATCAAAGTTCTTATCACTACCATCTACAAACCATTACTGCCCTGAACACCAGCCAAGCACTGGATGGGCTCTCATCCTGACCATTGCACCTACGACCAGCTCCCATCTCAAGCTATCGCTCCGTATTCATTCGCCCCCCCCCCTTGCAATATCTGCTCACATCATCACCTTTTTTGTGAAGAGATAAGGCGATTACCGTCCTCAATATCTTATTCCATCTCCCACTCTGCTCCTTCGGCTCACTGGTCCTTTTTTTCCTCCATATCTTGTTCTTCTATCCTCATTCTTTGTGTCCATTTTCCTCCTGCGCAATGGCAACACCAGCTAACCACAACCCTCAAACGCAACAACAGCCAACTTGCCACAACTGTGGAACATCAACAACACCCTTATGGCGACGAGATGAATATGGCGCTGTCTTGTGCAATGCTTGTGGTCTGTTCTTGAAGCTGCATGGGCGGCCACGGCCGATTTCTCTCAAAACTGATGTTATCAAGAGCCGCAACCGTGTCAAGGTTATGCGCAATGATATGGATGGGCTCAGAAAGAAGGTTAGTTGCTGCATTATCATCCTTGCGAAACTAACAAACAATGGCTGTATCCAAAAAAGAAAAAGAAACAGAAAAAGAAGCGATGGTATCATATCGATAACGATAACAATTTCCCATCAACCCAAGGGCTTATCCTTATCTACCTATCGTCGGCCAGCTATACCAAGTTTCAACTAATCCACCCCTAAAGAAACCCTAGCTAACCACAATATGATTGAATATAGCAACAACGCATACAGCAACAAACATATGCTCTGGCCCCGGATATGAACTCGGTGGACCTTGGCTCCATGGCCCAGGCTGCTCGCCGTGCCGTCAAGCCTGGAAACGGGATGCATCCTGACGCTGACCAAAACTCCCGGGTCACCACACAACTGTATAACACAGCAGGCTTATCTGGCTTCTCTTCCCTCGAAGATGCCCACTTTTCTCAGGCTGCACTGGGTCAGTTTCAGCCGAGAAGTGGCTCTCCCGGCCTCCATGGCGATGGCCGTCATGATTCTGCATCACAGACCCACGACCAGCTGATTGCATCTCTCCGGACACGGGTCAATGAGCTTGAGCTTATCAACGAACTCTTCCGTGGCCGTCTCGGGCAGCTAGAACATGACGAAGCAAATGCTCGCCGTGGCCAGGAACTGAGTGGCGTGACGGAAAACCAACTACGCCAAGAAATTGACGATCTTTTGAAGGCCAATTCTGACATACGCATGCAGCTGGAAGAGAGCCATCGCCGCGAGAACGCATTGAAACGCCGCCTAGATGAGCTCGATGCTGAACTTCGTGAGGCGCTCGATGGCAATGTTGAGCCTGGCCGAAAGCGCGCTCGCATTACAGAGGCACTCGAGAGCACCAACATGGCTTTGGCCACCATATCGGATACTTCTGCGTCTGACACTCACGTCCACGGACTTTCGCAGACTGAACATGATATCAATGGACAGGTGCAGTCTACTGAGGACACCGCTGCCTTGGCCACCAGGGCGGCACTGGTCGCATCCATGGTCATGGGAGTGGAAGACTTGTCTCATGGCAATACAGCCACTGTTGACAGCGGAGTCCCGTCGGTTCAGATGACGGAAGGACTGCAGGGAAACCATAATGAGCAGCAACACGAACAATCGCATGAGCATCATTTGTCTACTTCTATCTCTGCCAGCATGCCTGAGCCCATGGATGTGACGCCTATCGTTCATGGGCATCTTTCTGCCGAGATCCCAGGAAAGTCAGATCTGATGGCAACAGTTGCTTCTGGAGGTGACTCGAACGAGGCCTCAGCCTCAGTTAACGCAATAGAAGAGACCATGTCGATTCCTATCGATAGTGCCATGAAGATTGATCCTCTGATACAAGAATCCCATACCATGGCCCTGCGGGCCGTCGCTGATGCGGCAGCCGCTGCCTCCGAGGTGGAGCCTACTCCGGCTACTACAACAACTGCTCCTACCCCCGTAGAGGGTGCCCCGGAACCTGCCATGGCGGTGGATAGCCATGTCTCGGCTCCAACACCCGCGCCAGCCTCCGCTTCAAATTCAACCCCAGCTATTGAGGAGTCATCTGCAGCCATTACCCAGACTTTAGAAACCGCAGAGCAAACGTCTGTTGAAACGCAACAACAGTAACAACCGGGAGATGTGCAGACTGCTACAAAAGCTGAGTATGGTATGATTGCTACGGTGATTCTATATCCCCAGGACAGCAGAAGCAGCGCTCATTTTTTTATGTGAGGAATAAGAAGAAAAAGAACTAGAATCAAGAATGATGCGTCGCAAAACAGAACCGCTATTTGTGTTTTCGTTAGTTTCGTGGGGGTTTTTTTTTTCTTTTTTTTGGGGGGGAAAGGGATTGGTGGTGTAGGTTTTCTAGTATTCGCAATATTTTAGCTATTTTTACCGATACACTCGATGAATTCCAGGTGCAAGATGATGATAAGCTTTGGTTACTTTGCTTGTATGCTCGCATGAGATAGCTGGCTGGCGTCATGTGCTATCACAAGCACGATGCACGGATGGTAGATAGGCGGAGTCCGAGTCGCAAGAAACTCCGTACGGTGCTATGTAGTCTACGACCTACAGGAACTGGAGGAACTGGAATGACATGAGAGCCTCGGAATGGGCCAACCGGGCGCACAGGAGCAGGGATTTATATTTTGCTGCTCGGGGGAATCGAGAACGAAGTTCTTCCTTCAGACAACGAGACAACTTTGAACCCAGATACCTGTATTAGGATGGGGGGTGGGGAGGGGGTGTCAAGGTCCTTCGGTCTACATGCCAAACTACGTACGGATGGTGTGATGACGAGATGCCAGTTAGTGGAAATGGTCGAGATAGGGTGATGCTTATCTTATCCAGACGGCCTCTTTGCTTCCTAGGACATTTTATTCTCGTAAAAAGGCGGAAGAAGGGTATGGTGATATGTCTGCGGGTTGCTTTAGCTCTCTCCTCCATCAACTTGGGATGAAGGAACCACCATTTGAGTGGCCATTGGCGTCATACTGTAGAACATGCCATTACCTATATTCACACAATATTTCATGCTCGTACTCTTAGTAGCACGCTGTCTCCAGTTGTCACTCGTCACCTATTCACCCGCCACTCCGCTTACGCCTTACGAGCTATCAGCCAGGCCACGGAGGATTCTGTAAAATCCGGGGCACCAAATACGCAAGATCTTGTGACTCGCACCTTTGAGATTAGTGGCCTCGTGAAGGTGCCCAGGCTATACTTGGAATACAGCCCAGTGGCTTGCTACAGCCTTCGTACTTGTTGCCTATTCTCAATTCCAGGACTAATTGCACTGCGAATCTGAGAAAATCGGGCTTTTTAGCAGCGCAAGCGGGTAGGTCGGTGGACAAATGTCGTATATTGCGTGGCCTTCAAATGCTTGTCTCGTTGCCTCTTTTTATGACCGCAAGGAGCAACATGTCCACTCTTAGATGATATCTGAGGGTTTTAGCTCAGCCAGGGCAGATGACCAGATGATTTGCCTGCACAGCCGGCTGGCAAATGACGGTGTCTATCTATGGCTATAAACATGGCCTTCACACTACATGGTGGCAGGAGCTGCAGTAGCAGCAATAAATCGCAGAGGACAACAACCGAGGGAAACATGGGCAAAATCACCTGCTCTGCTTACGTACCTAGACAAGACAGGGCAGTGATGCAGTGATGCAGTGATGCAGCAATGCAACAATGCAGACCAGCTGGCTTGGCTTATACGACAGCCCACGCTCCGCCCAGGCCTGATAGCACGAGCGATAAATGCAATGTGACGAGATGGCCGGGAGATTCTCATTCTCTTTTTCCTCTGATCGTGCCTCGCCAGACAAGCGAATAAGAGCATGCACACAGGCACAGGCACAAGCACAAGCACAAGCACAACACGCTGCTGCTCAGGGTCTTTCCCCATCCAAATGAGAATATACATGTGCACGCTGGACACAAGTCGGTCATGTACGTTTTGTCGATGCAAAAGCAGGTGTTTAAAAATGCCTGCTAAAGGCAATAAAACGTGGGGAGAGGCGAGGGAAGACAGGGGATGAGGCCTGGGACAGCCATCCAGTGAGCTTGGATCGGGTTGCTCGGATCGACAGCATCTCCAATAACGTAGGTGTACGGTGCTGGAATGAGAGAGTTGCTTGGGTGGGTGGGGATGCTGGCGGTTTGCATCCTAAAAATATCATAGTGCACCGTATACGTGGCTCATTGTCGTCTACCTACGGCATTACGCAAGGGCGGAGGCCATCCAGATACCAAAGCACAGCCTACCCTCGCCTTGGCTTTCCTCCTCTTCTCACTCCATACCCTTATACTCGTAGCATTTGAAGCTCAGTCCCAGTCCGCGCGGCCATTGAGTTTCTGTGTTGGTTCGTGTCTGCGACTTGTCAGCCAAGGACGCAGGAAACAAAGAGACAACTGACAAACAATGGGGGCAGACAACGCCGAAAGGAGATAGCGACAAAAGCGTGATCGGTGCTAACCCTGGATATGCCGTTCTGTGGGTAGGGGTAGACCCTAGCGAGCAACCAAGCGGAGCCAAGGTTAAGATTGGGGATTCCTCTGCTGGCTTGCTGACTGTGTATGAAACTAAGCAGGGGGATCTGACGGGAGTGCGAGGAGACAGAAATTGTTGTCAGAGATCTTTGGCAAAGTATATGCGGATAGGTGTATCAAGGGGATGTATCTTTTGTTTTGTTTAATATTATTGATTTTTCTCTATGGGTATTGTCACCAAGGAGCCAGCCAATTTTTAATTCCATGAGACGTCCATTGTTTGTGCCTCGCGGGTTGGTTTGTTTTGATCGTTTTGACAGGATAAATTTATTGAGGGGCTAGGACCACTTAGCAGAGGCTGCTTATCACAGCACCAAGGTGGGCCTGTGATTAGCGCTGTCCTAGGTCAGAGATTTCTATGAGGATGTGCAAAAAGAAGAGAGAAAGAAAAGCGGACAACATGCATGTAGCGGGCTTCTTGTTCATTTCAAATCCCAGTTGCAAAACTTGTGCAGGCGTTGTTCTTGGGATGGGATGAGAGACGTTGATTGCAGGCTTGCAGCTGTGTCGCTGCAGTTGCAGATTGCGACGATAAGGTTACAGTGACATAGCCCAAGGGGTGTGCTTCATTTTCTTATTGGTGAAGTTGCAATCTTGGGTCTTGGGTTTGGCAAATGGGCTGTCCTTTCGGAAATGTGTAATTAGAAAGGGGGAAATAGGCGTCTTCTCTGCAGAAAGCGAATGTAATGCCTTGTACGCGTTGATTGTACGATGTATGCTTGTTTGTCTGTTGCGCGAAAGTTGGCTTTGCGCCATGTGCCTGAAAAAGAGAGAAGGAACAGCTTCTACAAGTCTGCTCGCTGATAGCAGGAAAAATTACCAACGTCAAACGACTTTCAGAAGAAAACAAGCACCCAAAAGCAACAAAACGCCGCGTTTGAGCGTTAGACACGCCGAGACGAAATTGCGGCCTTGACTGAGAGGAATGNTGTGTGTGTGTGTGTGTGTGTGTGTGTGTGTGTGTGTGTGTGTGTGTGTATGCGTGCGGGTGCGTGTGTGCGTGTGCGTGTGCGTGTTGTGCGTGTTGTGCGTGTGCGTGTTGTGCGTGTGCGTGTGTGCGTGCGTATGGGCACTCATATTCAATGATTACCCTAGCCTACAAGACATGGCTTTGAAAATACGAAGCCTGCATTGCAGAAAAGACTAAATGATAAGCTCGATTAGCACGTTGACTCTGACTCTGGTTACGGCTTATTGTTCTTATTTGTGAATCGTGCTAATTATAGAAGAAAAAAAAGAAACACAAAAAAATAAGCAGGCTCCACCTATGCATCCTGGTTTGTTAAGGATAGGCCAAAAAAGGCAGGGCCAGTGAAATAAGAAAAGGGAGACAGAACAAGAAGGGCTAAAAGAACTCGCAAAGCCTGTGCGAGAAGGAGCTCCAGTGGGAAATTTACATGGAATCAGAGACGTGCGGAACCCACTAAGAAAAAAATGACCTTCCTTCCTGATGAGCATGACCGGAAAACGAAGTGGGTGATAAGCTTGCCTCAAATGTGGCGCCGAGCTAGAGGAACTGTGGCGCACCGGAACCTAGAATTACTGCACTTCCAGATGTAGTCAAGTTAATGTGCCATTGTCCCTTACGACATATGAGTGCAACGGCTAAAGTTTTTTCACGTCACAAAGGCGGACAAGAAAAATTCGACTTGCAGTAGCGTATAGCGCTCTTCTCTCGAGACAAGATGAGATAAGAACATGCACGTGATCAGCTTGGCGGTGGGGTGGGATGCCGTATAGACTAGACAGGCAATGCTGTATATACGAGAGGATGAGAGTAACAACAGAAAAGAGACCACGGAAAAAAGACCTCAAAGGAATAAAAACACATGTTACCAACTAGTCAGCCATGGTTTTTGCCACTCAGCAGATGGGGATAGAGAGAAGGTCTTGGAATAGGCCGAGACACCGTACCGCATGCGGGACTGATTGAAAGAGATCAAGAGTATCACACTATACATCTTACAGTATCAGTATGGGGGAGGCGGCCGAACGAGAGGCCAGGCCAAGTCAAAGTTAGAGTTCAGACTCAGCCAAGATCAGATGGCCGGGGAAAGGAGGAGGAGCAGGAGGAGAGACAAGTCAAGAAGGTTACTACTATTGATTGGTCCGCAGAATCGAACAGAAGCATAGGAAAACAGGTCGGGAAACGCATGGGGTTGCGCTTTCCCCCCAATGTTCAAGATTTGAGTGTGTCTTTGATAATCCTACATCCTTGATTCAGAGTTTTCTTCTCTACTTTTGCTGCGCTGTCGGGCATCCCATGGCAACTAGGCGATTGAGCTCATAGATGGCCTTGACGCTGACAGGATATCGCCAAAGCCGTCGTCAACAAGGGCGCGACGGAAGAAAGGAGAAGCTAGCGCTGGGAGAGGAGAGGAGAAACTAGGGGCGGGCAGCTAGGAAGAGGCGAGAAGGGAAGTGAGATGTTTTTTATCCTCCATACGGCCTTGATTCTGTGACTTGTCGTGGTGACATGTGAACAGAGAGGCAGGGACAGGGGCAGGGCATGAAATATGGAATAGGGAATTTGCATGGGAGGGGCGATATGAATGAGCAGTTATTGACATGGAAATGGACTGGAGGATAACACGTTGGCTGTTTGCGCATGGAAAAATGGCACATGCAGATAGGACAAAGCCAAAAGCCTGCACATTACAGTACAGATCAGACGCAAGTACATACAAGGGACCTAGGGATGCGCCCGCGCATGCGCACGCACGCACGCACACACACATCCACACATACACGCAACACACAAACACGACAAAGCGGCTAAGCGAAAGAAACAAGGAAGTCTGGGAGGAGAGGGAACGGAGAGGACAGAGACACGAAGGACTAAACTTAAGAGAAGTCTACGAAGCATGGCAAAGGCGAGGTGAGGCCTGCGATAGGCGAGGGGCTTAGGTTTTTTGTTCCTTCTTTTTCTTGCATTGCCTTTCTCTCGTTTGCTTTTTGCCTTCAAGGCGCTGGCATTGGCACTGGCTTGCGCGCCAGGAGTTTGGATGACTGGGCTTGACGGAGAAAGGAAGACGATGAGAACAAGGGCCAGTAAGACGAACAGAAGGAACGGGGCTCTAACAGCAGCACCCTGAACGCGAGGATCCTGGCTGTTCTACGACTTGCTGATGCTGGCTCTCTTGGGGCCTGTTGGTTGCCCAGAGCCGCAAATTAGAGACTTGAGGTTGCCGAAATTGAACGTCCAATTCTGAAGCAACCAAGAACAAACAAAGACAGGAGGGTACTTGCTCTGGGACGGCGACGACGACGACGACGACGAGGGGGGCAGAAGAGAAGACAGCAGACGGGTGCAGGAGATAGGATGCAACCGGCGTGTCTAGCTGTGCTGCCGTTGCTATTATGGCAGTTCTAGAACAAGCCCCGGGAGCGTGATTAGAAGCTGTATTTCTGGTCCTGGAAAGGACCATCTACCAACATAGAAGCACCACAGCGGCGCTGCTTGTCTGCGGTTTCAGTTCCTTCATCTTGCTTATTTTTTGGTTTGTGTGCTGCTAGTTCATTCTGAAGGCGATCATTGTTTCCTGCTGTGCCGCCGGCTTGGCGGTGCGCTAGAGCAAGCACGAGAATTTGAGAGGCTTAGTCGGTGGGTTTTCTGGGGAAGGCGGTTGCAGGGCAGTGCTTCGTGCTGTTTCAGAGCCGCTCTTTGCCCTCCGGCTTGCTTTACAGTGGGCTTGGTGGCTAGAAAAGAGCGATCGCATGAGCCTGAAGGCAAACCGGAATGAATATAGGGCAAGGGCGACTAGTGCTGAAAAGTGGGTGGATAGGGGTCGTGTAGGGCAGCTAGCGGGAAAAATAAGACTTTAGGGGGAAGGACTTGGCGATGCATTAGGCACTATGGAGGGGGGATGGGCGGCTTATAGGGGATGTGAGCGGGGATATAGGGCGTCCCTCAGAAAGGGCAGCGGGCCCCACTCACAAAGTGCAGACCAGGGCTTATTCATGCCGCCGCTTGCAGGCAGCGAGGAAACACAGATGGTAAGGTGATATTCCTGACGGCGTCGTTTCTGTGTGTATTCTTTTTTTCCTCTTCTTTTCCGACCCCCCACTCAGCTTTCTGCTGCTTCATAAGCCCATCTAGGCCGCTCTCTGTCTCTTGCTGTGCTCACCTTCCTCCTTCCTCTGCCTCTCTGCCCGTCCAGTTGCTGTCATTTTGCCATCTACCTACCGCACTACGTCCGTCGCAAGGACCGGCTGTTCATCAACCAACAATCCAACCAATCATCCTATCACCTATCCACCCTATCAACCCTATCCACTGCTGCTGCTATCCCACTCCCTCGGCCTTCAAAGCACACCCCCTCTTCTTCTCTCGCTCTGCCAGTACCCCTGTCTCTGACTCTCCCTTTCGCTATAGTAACCACAATAATCTGGCGACTTGGGAACGCTGGAGCACTTGCTTAGGCCTTGTCGATAGCGCCGTGATCAAAAGTCTGCTGGTCAGTTCCTCTCCCCTTTTTGTTTTATTATTTGTTATTTTACATTGCCCTTTGACACACCCCTGTGCCGCTTATTGCACACCCTCGGTTTGTTTCTGTCTTGCCTTGCTTGTAGCATCTTTTTCGGGCTGCTTGATCCTCTTCTCTTACAAGACTTGCGTGGTCGTCCTTGCAACTACAAACTCGGAATATTTTCTCTTCTCCTTTCTCTCTCTTTTTTCTTTCTTTTCCTATGGTTCCATTGCGCTTTTTCTGGCCTGTCCTATCCCACTATCGTTTAAGCTATTTCTTCTACTTCTTCACTATCGTTTAAATACTCCTTCTTATCTGCATTTTTGGTCCGGTGCTGATATTTATCTTTCGTCTGCCCTGGAATGTCCGTTTAGTTTCTGATCTCGTCCTTCATTTTATCCTTTTTACTCTTCGATTTTTCCTGCCCTTTTCATCTGTTTTACTATCTCCCTAAATCAAGGCACTGCGTTCCAGTCCACTGCATTGCTTGCTTCTTTCAGAAGTTCTTTGTCTGCGTTGAAACGAGAATCGCCCTCCGCAACCGAACCCCCCCCCCCATTGCTGTTGGGCATCCCGTTGCCGTTATATACACCCGCCTCGACATCTCTCGCAACCCGCCGCACAGCTCAACAGGTCTCTTGTCTTCGACTGTTCCTACCGTCTGCGTGTGAAGTACCCTTCAAATAATCGCTCCGTAATGACTGTGCTCGCCCTCCACCGGCCGCTGGTGCCGTCGCCTCTCAACCCCGACCACAAGGCCGTCGCCTCTAGCCCACAGAGAGCCCACCGCAAAATCGTCATCTCGCGCCGCTCGGCCAACATCAGCCCAACCCAGCGCCTACTCCGCCGCAAGGCCAACGAAGCCTTTAACGCCCATGTAATCACCACATCGCTTGCGGCCTCTCCTGCCCCGCAGCCCCCAAGCTCCCCGTCGCCTTTCCAGTCCCAGCCCCAGCCGCTGCGCAGAACCACCACCGCGTCCGGCAGCAGGCCAAAGAACGCCCCTCATGCATCGTCTGCCCACGCCCTGGAAGAGGAACTGGCCGCCATGACCGAGCCTCTTGCGTCGTTTGATGGCCCTTCAGACGGCAGCAAAGCTGACGCCAGCGAGAGCAGCTACGCTCTCAAAACTCGTCTTGTGTCATCATCTGCCGCTGCGGAACTCCTCAGCTCTCCTCTTGCAGCCTTGCTGCATATTCTACCACTCCCCCTCGTTTCTCTTTTTGTCCTGCGCTTCCCCGGCAGCAAGAAGGCCTACAACCCCGCCGTTACCAAGAAGGAGAGAGACGTCGTCACCGAGGATACCTCGTTTCTCCAGGATGCCGCTGACCTCGAGGAGTGCCGCGCTGGCGACATCGCCGGTACAGCCACGGGATACTTGCCTCTGGTTCTGACTATGCGCAGGCTCATGGCTGCTCTGGGTTTCTTGTGTCTCTATGCCCTAATGCAATTTGAGCCCTTGATCAGACGGCCGGCGCGCTCCTATGCGTAAGACGTCCAAAAAGAAGGAAAATAATTTATCAAAAAAAGGACAGCATACCGCTGCTCATCGCGTTTCTTTTTTCTGCGTCTAGAAAGCTTTGAATTTTCTCCGACTTTTTTCTTTTTCTTTTCTCTTTCCTCCTGCGGCCATCGACTCGGGTCATTCCTCTCTCTTTTCAGCCCTTGCTTTTACCAGGCGTTCTTCGGCGTTTCTATCAACCCTCCTGCTCCGAGGGTGCTCCAGGCGGGAGCGGATAAAGCGGGATTCCCTACATCTCTTCTTTCGGTCTATGTTTGGTCAAACAGCACACCACGGCGGGTTTGTTTTTCGTTACCATCTTCTATTACTTCTACTTCTCTTCTATTACCTTTTATTTCTCTTCCATCATTTCCAGCCTCGGCCTCACATCGCTGGTGGGAAGCCGGCCCTTTATATTTTTTATTACAGGCCAATATCCTGTTGGGTACTCGCTCTCTTTTTCTCATCAGGCCTGCCTTGTTAGGCGGCCCGAGTTTTGGTCGATCCGTTGTTGGAATCTTCCATGCTCTTCTCTTTTCCGCCTTGACGTTTTATTTATTATTCTCCTCGCAACCATCCGACCATGGCTTCTTCTTCGGACTGGGTGCTATTTCTTTTTCTCACGATATATCACAAATCTTGGTGCTCTTAGCAATGCAAAGCTGGGCTTTTCATAAGTGGACGGATATATTGGTACATATATTACAATTACAGCCTTCTCTTTTTATCCCGTCCTTGTACTGATAATTTAAATAATACACGTCGCCTGACGCACTTTTTCTTTTCTCTTCATTTCCTGTCTTGCGTTGCTCGAGTAAATGTGCTAAAATGATGTATGTTTTGTCACTGACATGGGGGGCTGTGGTATGGATCTAATTAATTGCCTTCGCCTGCCCGAAACATGCATACGTTATACTACGTAACCCATGTACACACATGCATCTAATAACTCTTCTTCCACAGCTTCTCCTTGTCCGCTTTCTGCCACGGCTTCTGGTCCTTTTTGGTCTTGGTAGTCTTCTTTGTGCAATTCGTCCACGCCGTATCGGCCTCTTCGATCTGCCTTTGCCGCTTTTCGTCTCTATACAACGTGTCCTCGAGCACATCCTGCTGGTGCTTTGAAACCGAGCGTTTGTCCATCGGGATTTGTGCTGGGTCGGTCTCGTCGACAACGTCCTTGACGGACAATGACTTGAAAGAGGGTTTGCTGGTAGCAGTGGTGTTGCTGACTAAAGAGGGGTCTTGGGCTTCGTGCTTCTTTCGCGCTTTCTCGTCACGATACAGAGTCTTGTCTAGTGCCTGTTGCTGGTGCTGTGCTACAGAGTCTTTGTCCATTTCGACCTCGGTCTTGGCCGGATCTGTCTCCTTGGCAATGTCGTCGACTGTCTTTGAGTGCTCGTCCTTTTTTGAAGTGCGCACCAGGGACTCGCTTGTGGCGCTCTTCTGGACCTGGTACATAGCGCGATCCAATTCGGCGTGCACCTCGGGAATGTTCATCACTGTTGTCAGCTCACGCACGCTCGCGTCGTTGAGCAGCAGTCTCTCGGGGCTCTCGCCGGATTGGTCGTATGTGGAAAGACTGCGGCTGTTGGCTACTTTGCCTCCGTCGCCCAGAAGATTCTGCGATGTGTAGGCTGTGTCTAACTTGGAAGAGTCGCGCAGGCGGAGGAGGTTGTTGTCTAGTAAAAATCTCACGTGCTTGCCACCCGCAAGCGCCCTCCAGTGGGACCAGGCACGGTACATGAGGTAAAAGAGCGGAATGTTTGGGATGCTATTGGGCGAAAAAAATGAGGCGGAGAGGGGAATCCGATGTTAGCTTGCTGTTTTTTTTTTTTTTTTTTTTTTTAAAAACCTTGTTTTGGGCGTCTTCAAGAAATGGCGATGACTTACACAGGCACAACGGCAAATGGAACGGCAATGGGCATGCCGATGCAGCACCAAATTAATCTTCTCCGATGCATGGCATCCCGCTCTGTAGCCAGCTTGCGCAAGACAATGGGAACCTGCTCTTTGGAAATTGCAGCGCCGGGATAAACTACCTCGACGGGCTCTGTGGCTTTCTTGGCAGCCTCAGTTTCCAGCTTCTGCAGTTGTGATGAAAGCGGAGGTACGCTCTTGAGAGACCACTCCTCCATGGGGATTTGGCGCAACAGTTTGTTGCCATAGAGGACTAGATGCTTCTGCCAGCCGCTATCCTTGGCTTCCCACGATGTCCACATGGCGCTGGCACGACGTGTGAGGCGGTCGCTCAAGGACGCATTGGTGGCAGTGGTGGCGGCGTTAAAGCGCTGGGCGTAGAGAAGACTGCGTTTTGTTGAGACAGGGAGGACGAAGAGTCTCATTGCGTTCATGATGATTGCTATTGGTGTTATACCGAAAGGAGACGAGAGTGAAGAAAGGGGAAAAAAGGCAAACGCCGCAGAGAGGAAAGACGGGCAGGCAGGCAGACAGCCAGGGACACAGAGAGAGAGAGGTCCGAGACAACGGGAGACGACTACAACGGCTTCTGTCGCTGATGGGACATATGCTCCCTCTTTAGACAAATAGCTGGGTAGTCTGCAATACCCATACTTGGTGGGGAGGCTTCTTTGTAAGGAAGAGGCCACGGGCTCTGGGGCTGGTGGCTTAAAGCTTGTTTAGGCTTTTTAAATGGATGATGAGGCCCGTGACAAGCCTCCAGTCTTGTATTGATCTTATTATTCGGGCAAATATACTCAACGACGCATGTGGGTAGATCCACTCAGGCTGGTAGGTATGTAGTGTCACTTGTACAGGCGACTTGCTGTGATATGTTTTTGTTGAGGTTTTGATTTTAATACACGATAATCGAAGATAGAGTAGAAAAAGAAGATTCGGTTTGGGGAATTCGTCGTAAAGAACGCTTCCATTGTATATGCCGCCTGCATATATATACTACTATTTGGCTGCTGTGACTGTGGTGCTAGAGGAGTACTTAGTCCGGTCGTGCTCGTTGCTGCACATTTCAGTACATTGCGGGGTCTGCACACAAGTACCTCACTAGCACGCCAGTCTAAAAACGGAACTGGGGCGAATAAGTGAGAATCATGGGCGACTACAGTTGAGGGCAACGCCAATACAAGTCAAGTCGATTTCATAAGCATAAGCTCCTAAAGCGAGAGGAAGAGAGGCCTTCGACGCCCCAACAGAAAACAGGTATGATGAAGGAGAATAGAGACAAAGTTAAAGAGGCCGCCGTCCGATAGATTTTGCCTGCAAGGAAGACACGACCGCTTAGAGCCCAAGAGGAGGCTGTGCTAGCAAAGAGGAAACTCAGAGGGCTGAGGACAAAAAGTACAAGAGAGCGAGGGTAAAAGGAGACAAGCAAGGTGATGGATGGGGGGACATCGGCCTGTATCGACTACGAGTCGAGGGTTTCACTTCGTCCATTTTGCTGCGTCATGGCTAGACATCTTCACGTGTAGATTTCAGGTGCGCATGTCAACTAACCCTACATACAGGGTTAAGAGGCTCAGCCCATGACCATGACGTCATTGATGCTTTAGACAGAGCACGAACAGGAGCAACAGCAATAACGAGGGTAACGCGTAGCAGCACCATTGGATTCTCTGCAAGATAAAATAAAAAGTTTTGTTGGTCATTACATAAAAATATAAAGACAAGATGGTACAAATAGCCTCCCAATAGAACCGCCTAAAGATTGGGTATCAATATCGCTATGATATAGCAAGAAGAATAGGAAAAGAAAACAAGAGAGAGGATGCCCTAAAGAGGGGAGCAATAGAAACAGATGGTGTAAGTACAATGGGAAATAGGCAGAAAGCAAAAAAGAGCATGGACAAAAATATGAGGAACATGAAGAACATAGAACACACTGCGAACGGAAAAGAAATAGGAGCCTGTGTCTCTTCTAGAACCGCCGGTCCGCCAGCCGGTCCACAATGCGCAAGATGTTGATTACAAGTGTCGATGTCCAGGCTACTAGCCCAATGACCACGAATGCCGCAAGCGATTTAGATAGTCGTAGCAGCTCGGGCCCCTTGGGGTCCATGTAGCCGTTGACATCAGGCTCGTTGGCGTGCGACACAAGATATTCAAACGCTAGTGACGTGCTGGCTGATTTGAAAATTATAAATATTAGGTCTGACAGGATCAATAGAACTTTGTGCGTGGGCGAACGCAAGCCCAATGGCTTGCCCGTATATTCGTCATACGTCATATAGCAGATCCATGGCACAGCAATGGTGTCAACAATGATAACCACGAGCGACTGCGACCGCGAGGCTTGTGTCGATGCCTGGATCTCGCCACTGACGCGGAAAATCCGCACGGCAATGGCCAGAGAGGCAATCGAAGAGCACAGTGCCATTAGCCGACAGCACAATGGGACCATGTTGTGTCCTATCATAAGATCCCAAATACGCTGCCCCAATGCTACACGCACCTGTGGCTTTTCAGATTCGTATGAGACATGCGCAGTTTGGTACGGGATGGATCGACTACATTGGCTGCTACCACCACCACCACCACCACCACCATTAGTTGCTAATACCGCATGTGCAGAATCGATAGCGGCGGTAACAGAATGCTCGGCGCTCGTGCTGGTTCCGTGGTTGTTGTGTGTAATACGGGGAGTTTTAGGCAGAGCAGTATACGGCGGCATAGCTGCAGGTTGATTGAAGGTTGGCTGCAGACGATCGAGGACAGCAGCGCTTTCTACACGCGAGTTTACATCGCGTCGGGAGTATTTGACCGAGTTTAAATACTGGCCCCACGTGGGACGGTCGTTGGCAATCCATTCAGGCAGGAAACTGTGATTGAGTTGTACCACTGGCTCAGCAGATCGGGCATGGTCCCAGCGCCGCCCGTGCTCCGAGCGCCCAAGCCCAAGACGGCGGCGGAAGTGCTTAAGAGATGGCTTTTGTGCAGGTGGTGGCGAAACGTAGTCGATGAAGCCGTCACGGGAAATTCGACGCCTAAGGTTGCTATTGCTACTATTACTACTGGTATTATCGACAGGGGTGTGGTTGTGAACAGGTTTGACTGAAGGTTCCGGTGGGCTCATGAAGAGCGGTGTCGGATGGGGCGGGTTGGGAGGCAGTGGGCTTGAGGGTAGCGATTGTAATAGCTGTGGCGGTGTTGGTGGCGGTGGCGGTGAGGTGGTGGAGGAGTCGGGTTCTTCGTGTGAGGATATCCAAGCTAGAGCGGTAAGCAGCAACGAATGGTTAGATTATACAGCCTCATGTCTTCTATTTTGTTCCTTTGTCAACATACGAGGAAGGGTTCGCATAGCGTCTCGGGGGTTGACGATGGGAGAAGCACCGGTGGTGGTTCCAGTGCTACTATTGCTGCGGCTGCCGTTGCTGTGGGTGCGGCTTCCACGGGAGTCGGAGACGGAGCGGAAAGCAGAGGCGGGGTTGCTTGCCGAGGAGCCCGGAGGCTTGAGAAGATCAGGACTGTTCATGATAGGCAGGGAGGGCAAGGTGGCTGGCTGGATGTTGAAAGCCGTATACCTTGGCTCTACAGGAGAGAAAAGGACAGAAGAAGTAGAAGTGGGTGGTTAGACGCAGGATAGAGGGGGGAGGAAAAGAAAGGGAGAGGGAGAGAGAGTGTGCCAGCAGCTAATGGTGGCGATTTGGATCTCTAGGATGTGTTGGTTTATCCTTGGACCTAACGTACTCGGAGACTTGCTTGCTTGGGGCTTGGCAAGCCAAGCAAGGCAGCAAACACGTCAAGGATGGAATGACAGCGCGATGGCGACGTTGTGGAATTGGCGCGATATAGATACTGCAACAGAGTATTGTATATACCAGAGAGAGAGAGTGTGTGGGTGGATGTAAGTCACGCCGCCGATGCAGATGAAGAGCTGGCTCGAGTGTTTTTTAGGATTAGGATGATGATTTGGTAGCACGGAAAAGGAAGCAGAAAGGGAAATAATCAATGAAAGGTGAATAAAATTATCAACAGGTTTTTTTTAGGTCGGAAAAAAATAGACGATAAGGCAAAGAACAGTTGCGTGCCACTCGATAGACAGCGAGAAACAATGCTTGCGGCTCCAGAGAATCAAGACCAAGACCAGAACTAGGAAAACAAAGAAGAAAACAGAAAACAAAAAAGTTAAAGATGCAATCAACCCCCGATTGTCGCATCCCAATAACGACCAAGTGCCTTGAAAATAAAATGCAGACATTTAATTTGCCATCGCCCGTCCTGCCATCTCTTCAAGTCACATCATTAAGCTTAAAGAGCCCTTCTGAGGCCTTCTGAAAGCACAGGCCTGCCTTAGCCTCTTGTCTGGCTTCTGTCTGCCTTTGCCGCCCATTATTTTTAATACAATGAAGTAGCGCCAAGTTTCTTTTAAGTTGGCTTAAGCGAGCGCTTCCTCTTAGTTTCGATGTCAGTGTCGATCGGCTGCCCAGCGAGGGGAGGGGCAGGGAAGCAATGAAACCGAAACAATGCAGACGGATGAAAAAGGTGGCCAGCCGCTACGGACTATCAGTGCTAAGGAGCGTACAGACGGATGCCAATAGTTGGTAAAAGGGAGACTGACCGCTTCTGCCTGCGTCTTATCCCCTCCCCTCCCTTTATTTCCTCCAAGTTCCTCTGGTGCCCCCCTAGTTTGCATGCAGCAATAAAGAGCCCTCCCTACCTTGCCGAAGGCTACGTGGGTAGCACGCACTACCAAGCCCCGGGGAAGGTCTCTCAATATCCTCTGGAAAGCCATAGCTTGACGTCCTGGCCACGCACACACGCGAACATGTGTCGGCGGACGGGAGGAAGAGCTTTGCCAGTTTTGCCATAAATATGTTATCGATAAGACAGCAGAATGGCGATATCCTGCCGGCTCTTGCCGGCTTCTGCCACGCCTGCCAGCTGTCAGGTCCATACAGATGGCCCCTCTTCTTTTCTCTACGACTCCGGAGTCGTCTTCAGGCGTTCTCTTTTCCTCAAACGAAGGATAGTAAACCTTTGAAGTCGCACTTACAAAGCCCTATGCAAGTGGCTTTTTTTGCGTCATCTTTCCCCCCTACCGTTCTTTGATGCCTTTATCGTGGCTTGGCTTTGTTTGCCTGGCTCTACTTCTTTGACTTTCAGTCTACAAAGCTGTTGCTATAACATGCAGCCAATCAACATCCCTCTCCACTGTCCACCCCTTAACCCTTAGACGCAACCAGAACTCTCCTGTCCTGCTGCTAACTGTGGGGAAAAGTTAACGTGTCTTGCATTTGTCCTGATGCTCGTTTCTGATCCAGTCTTCTTCTTGCTTGTTGCACTGTATCATCCGGGGTTTTTTGCCTTATCGGACTTTTGCTCGTCTGTTGTTCTTCACCTGTTTATCTAATTTCTTGATTCGATTGAGTCTTGCCCTTGTCTTGTCAGCATCAACAAACCAAAATCCCTAGTTTGTGAAGCCTGAGCCCCCAAGCCTGCGTCTGGGACTGCTTCTCTCCTGCTACTGCCACTGCCGCTGCTACTGCTGCAACTGAAGGCCTAAGCCTGAGCCTGAGCTTCATCTGCCGACCAAAGAACCCACACGCATTTCAGCCACAATTGCAATCATCAATAGTATCATCTGATTTACCGCAAGTCTTTGGTCTTTCTACTCGCTTCCCCCCTCTTTCTTCTTTCTCCTCTTCTCTCGTCGCGCCCCATCACGACATCCAAGTTGTCGTCCCTCGATCGCTTCGCAGTCATACCATCGCCGTCGCCGTTGCCATCGTCATCGCCGTCATCAACCAGCCTACCGTCATCCATCATCATAATCCCTCTCCTTTTTCCTCTTCTCTGCCCCTCCCCCGAAAAAAAAAACCCCGTCTGTATCCCCCTAGTCACCGCCTAGGAACATCCCACCATTCCATCCTACGCGGCCCGAACCGTCTCGATTCTGTCCTGCTATCTTGCTCTCCGGCATCAAAGCAATAAAGGAATTAAACGACCATCCATCTATAGTTATCCGCTACTGCAGCAGCGGCCTTATACCTAATCATGGCAGCCCTTCCATACTCTATGCCAACCCAGCCAAACAAGAATGATATTGAGTCAACGTATGGAATCCCCGTCTAAAACCCAAGCTACTCCAAGTCTGCCTTCCTTTCCTCACCAACTAACGCATTCTCTGTGCCTTTCCAGATGGAAGTTCCTCGAGGTTGGCATTGACCGTGTCATGAACGACCTTGAGCGTGGCATGAATATGCAAATTGTACGTGATATCCCAGCTTGCCGGCTTGCCCTCTTGTCCCGTATCTACTACCCCTGCCTCTACTGCTCTACTTGCTTTCTCTCTCTCCCCCCCCCTCCCCCTCCCCCTCGT
>NETT01000100.1:0-55207 GCA_003449175.1 Ceratocystis smalleyi | reverse complement strand
CTGGAAGATGACATCAACTAGCAGTTTCTGTCCGGAAAACGCCGTCGTATTGCTGCGAAATAACAGTAGGTAGACGTAAAATAACACAATAACAATACAATGGGAAATTGTGCTCTAGAAGCTACATCTGTGCAGTGCTCTTCGTGATTCCAACAGACGTAAAACATATTCAAATCAAAACAAATATGCGCCGTGCTAGACCGGTTCATTGAGCCAGGTAGAAGGATAGAAGACGCTCTGTACTGGGAACATGTCACCTCTATCCTAAATGCCAATATGCAAGTAAACTATGCAGCAGCCAGAAAGAATGGGACTGCAACTAGAGAGAATGTGCTGGCTAATGAAGCTGTATCAATATATCGCGAGCTTCATAGAATGAGGGACAGCCTGCGCACACACAAAAGAAGGTCCTATAGCAAGTATAGTAGAAGTTTCTCTTTCACAAAGCCTCATAGTCTTTCTTACACATCATCCATCGTCTTGCTTTTCATGGGCTCCCCTACAGAGAGGCATCTTCCTTCCTATAAGATTATAAAGGTAAAGCAACGGTGACTAGTGGACAGTCTTTCGAAAATAACTACCGGATAATTGAGACAATGATGGGCAAGGTAGTCAGTGACATGAGCAGTATATAACCGATCAGAACTCGAATCGAGAAAAACCTACGCTGTTGCAGGTCAAAAGCAGGAAGAAAATTGCTAGTAGCCCATCTACTACAGTAGAAACACTAGGCCGAGTTGAGCCCACACCCTCCAAGAACTCTCGGCGTTATAGCCAAGTTAAGACTCCATCCAGACATCAAGCTCCTCTTTGACAGATGCGTCGGAAATTCAATACTAGGCATCAATAGACCACCCAACGGCTTGGGGCATCCAACAGAATGTCATGAAGAATCAGGCCACAGCACACTCGCGCCATGAAAATCTAACTCTGCGCAGACAATCAACGCGTAGCAAACAGAACCCATCTTCGCAAAGCAGCACATCTCAGGATATCGTCGACAAAACAGCCCAAGCCGTGGGTCTGAAACAAAAGCATGAGAGAAGATTACAACTTTCGTAGGTTCTAACTGGCTTAAGCCTGGAGGCGAACCAACAGGTAGACGCGCGAGCAAAGCTAGGTTATCAAGGATGAATCCGGAATCCTACTTCAGCCAAGACCAGCCCGAGCACAGAGGCAGAGGAGAAAACGACTACCTAGTAGGCGCGAAGAGTAGAGGGTGAAGCAAAAAGGACATCTCACCTGTTCCAAGACACCCTCAAACTCTTATTTCCATAGACAGAGCCAACAAGATATCAGGTTCAGAAGAGGATGTCCTGGAGACTTCAAGAGAAGGTTTTGGGAACCCCTTTTTTTTCCAGCGGCCCGTAACAAACCAAAACTGTGGCAGCCGCTTCGGGGATCAAAGGCAAAATCAACGTCCTCCGCAAGAGCCAAACATCCTATGTCGACAGTTTTCCACGCAGTTGCCGCAGGCCCAAAAGGCCAAGTAGTCAATCCTCAAGCCATGTGCCCTAGAGCCATGCTAGACAGAAAGCCATCCTTGTTTCAGCACCAGACCCTAGAAGACCACCACAGATGCTTGGAGTCTATACGCCCTTGCGATCGCTGGCTGCCCGAGAGCAGCCCTTGGTGACACTACCCGTTTGTTCCCGGCCAGCACATACTGCCGCATTGTTTTGAAACAGTAAGTGCGCGCAAGAATGCATAGAAACCAACAAGAAAGTTGCATCGTTCAACGGGCTAGCACTGTGTCTGGTATAGAATAGAGTCATCGCGACTTGGTTTATCAAAAGAGAAGCTGCAAAGATGGCCACAATCACAGCTCTCAACACGCAGTACGCCAATGTCTGATTCATTAAGCAAGCGCCCATACTATCATTTACATGGAGGACAAGCATGCACATGGCATAAGGGAACCAAGACATGTCATCCCTCCATCATCGTGTACGGCCAAAAATAGACAGGAAATATCAAAAGAAAAAGAAGACCTCGCGGCAAACAAAGAGGAAGATAAGCAAGCGCTATGCGATTTATTGTCTCGCCCAGCGTTTATGAAGCCCTCTGTGGCATGAACTGTCTAATACAAACAAAACGCTAGAAGAAAGAGGCAGCAAGAACAATATATGTATGTGAAGCAAGGACAAGGCAGCAGAGGGAGGATCTTGGCTCAACCAAACTGTTGCAGAATGAATATGAGGGCTATTCGAGGCAAGGAGATGCTCAGCAGTGGCAAAAACAGACATGGGGGTGCACACAGGGCAGCATCCTGTTCTAGGAAGTTAACCACTTTCATAGTGTGCTTGGAGCGCACAGCAGAATTCCTCCCATCTAGATGTCAACTGCTAGCTATTAGCTCCTGTTACGGGACTTGTAATTGCTGGTTGTCAACCGCAACAGCTCCCTAATGCGCCCTAGCTAGGAGCAGTCGATGGCTTTCGTGGTCGTGTCTTCACTTGGATCTCAAGCGGCCAAAAGCCCTTGGTTTTAGACGTATATGCATCTCGGTCTTTTGATTCGACTTTTTGTCGACATATGGGGCATTTGTTGGTGTCATATTCTGATCTCAGAGCATTAGAGAGACAGTCGAGACAGAACATGTGGCCTAATTTAGGTTGTCAGCATTTGATTCTGTCGTGCTATTGTAGGTAGGAGAAACGGCAAGCACATACCACAATGGGTAACAGTTAACTTCGTTGCATAGTCCATGCAAATAGCACATTGGAAAGCAGCTAATCGCACCCAGTTTTTCCTCCGTTCTTTTTGTTCTGCCTCCTCCCTGGCGGCCTTTTCGGCAGCAGTCTCACCTTGAGATGGCCGTAGGTCAATAACACCCTCCTCTAGATCTGCTTCACCAAACAGGTTGTCACAATCATCGTCGAACTCGCCGCTGTTGTCGAGGAATAGCCCATCTTCTTCGTGTATTGACACCAAGGCGCCTGATGTCCTTTGTCTCTTGTTCGCTGATTCCGTATTTCCAGATGGACTTCGATGGACGGATGGAGATGCCAAGGGCTCGAGATCTGGCGAGGATACGAATAGCTCCGAGCTTCTTTTCCTCCGGTGGCCAGTCGGCATGTTTGGGGACCTTGTCGTGGCGGTGGCGGTGACAGTGGCGTATGATTTTGGCTATCCTTTGAGCAACCAACAGGCCCTCAAACTAGACGCAGAAAAAATGTATAGAAAGGAGAATCCGGACGAAAAAGAAAAGAAAAAGGAGCAAAAGCTACTGGCAGTTCTACCAGCTCAGAGGGCGCACAGAAGGGCAGAATGGCCGATGGCAAACAAGAGCTGCTCTTTCGCTGTTCGGTTTGTTTGTGGGCGGCGGGATAATAGGCGGAGGATTGCACTGCTGGGATTAATGGCGCGTAGGCTTGTTACTATCAGCGCCCAAGCAGCAGCACAAAGGCGTACGTAGATTTGCGAAGTGTGGGTTTTCAGTTGCCCTTTCAAGCTTACTATCCAGAAGGTAGCAACTAAGTAGAGCCTGAGACTTGGAACGGCTAAGAGTAGGCCAACCAGGCACGAGCGACAATATATCGAATCGAGGAAAGATAGAGTACGATAGCGGAGGGCGGTTGAAGCTGCGGTCGTTAAGACGCCGGGTTGATGACTATGGTTTTTTTAGGTGGCTCGGAATGCTAGCAACAAGAGTTGGATTCGTGCTGGGCGTATTGGCGGACGGTCGGTCATTCGGCGGTGCGTGGTTCAGATATAAAGGGAAGCGAAAGGGGAGATGGGAGAAAATGAGAGCGACAAGCACAGAAAGAGAAACAAGACGATTCGAACCAATCTGGCACAGGACAGGAAGGGCGTTTGCGAATAAGAGTGCAGATATACATGCAGATAGCTTAGGCAAAAGGACTGAAAAAGAAACAACAGAAGGAGAAATAGAAAGGGAAAAAAAAAGGAGTGGAGGTTTCGAGAAAGGGCCGCTAGAGGGTAAGAGGGGCATTGTATTTGGTATTTATACTAGCCCTATCTAGTTTCTCTTTCAGGCATCTTCAGGGCATGCAGTATATAATATTCGCACTTGCCATACGCTCCGTCGAGATGGCGTTTTGACGCAGGACAAGATGTCGCAGCATAAATGGGAGAGGCGAATCTCGGGAGATCGTCTTCACAGTAACAACACACACAATTTATCAAGCTTGGGCGGCTCCAGAAATGCGCTGTCCAAGTGAGAGTGAGTTCTGTCTGTCGCATGGCTTCTGCTTGTGACAATCAAGCCGCCAATAGGGTATACAACCCTTATACGCTTGCTGATTAAGCGCTGCGCACTGATTGCTAGTAAGATGGGATTTTCAATACCGTCACACCCCGGATATGACTTGACATAACCATGTTCACATTTCGATTTCACAAGCCGCAGCTGTCAAACATTGCGCATGATAATCGGCAGCAAACGGGCAAACATGCCACTCAATCTCGGGTTTTCTTTACTTTGAAGTCAACACGATAATCATTGCGATCACCCAAGGCTTTGTTGCTACTATCGGGCTCTTGGAATTGGCCACAGTGAGAAGAGCACAAAAAACCTTGCAACAACCCTCTTATCATCATATTTCGGATAAGGCCTGCCCCTCACCCGCAGCACCCACAGCACAGCGCCATGTCCGTCTTCTCGCGTAATTTGATGGCGCATCGAGCGCCGCTGCGCATGTGTCCCCCGTCCAATGTGCGGATGGTATCTAGGAGGCTGCCTGCTTTCACGGCCCTCCTACGATGTGCATCCACCGAAGCTGCCATCGAGAACGAGATCAAGACTCTGGCATGTAAGTCATACCCGTGACGATCAAGAGGAAATCATTTGCCCATGACAAGTTCTCTGACAGGCCTTCCCTTTTATTCTAGTGCCTGCAACGACTCGCACCAATGAGATTGGAATCCAACACATCAGCCGTGAGATGCACAAGCAAATCTTCCCGAATGGCACAGCTACTAAAGTCCCCCAGGAGCTTGTTGAACTGGCTGAGCTCCATCTGGAAAAACACAATTTGCTCGGCAAAAACACTGATGCAAACGGCCCAATTGCCTTTGAAGTCCCTGAACTGGTGGGCAAGTCCAAAACCCTCGACGAGCACTTTACACGTCTGGGTATGGACTGTGCTGAGCCGTACCTCACAAAAGCGAAAGAGTTTTCCATCTGTGGCTCCCCGCGCAAACCTTCAAAGTGGGCGCAAGTCAGTGGCTGGGTCAAATACACCCGAGATGAGTATGGCCGAGAAGTCCATCAGGCCGTCGACGCTCCCGACGACGACTGTTTGTGCTTCGATACCGAGGTTCTATGGAAGGAGAGCCCATATGCTATCATTGCGTGTGCTATGAGCCCGACGCATTGGTATTCATGGCTGTCGCCATGGCTCCTTGGAGAGTCTGACTCTCCTAAGCATCTGGTTCCACTGGGCGACCGCTCTAAAAAGCGCATCATTGTCGGCCACAATATAGGCTACGACCGCGCCCGAATTCTCGAAGAATACGATATGCAACAAACTAATAACGCTTTTATCGACACCATGTCTCTCCATGTTGCCGTTAACGGCATGTGCACGCAGCAACGCCCTACGTGGATGAAGCATCGCAAGAATCGCGAGCTGCGAGAACGCATGCTTGAAAACCCTGAGGACGTCGAGCTTGCTGAGCTCATCAAGAGTCGCACCCAGGAAGAAGAGGAGGAACTGTGGGTTGAGCGCAGCTCCGTCAATTCTTTGCGGGACGTTGCACAATTCCATCTAAAACTCACCATAGACAAGTCGGTCCGCGACGACTTTGGAACCCTCAGCCGCCAGGGTGTAGTTGAAAAGCTGCAGGAACTTATGGATTACTGCGCTGCAGATGTGCAAATAACCCACAAAGTCTACCGCATCATCTTTCCCAACTTCCTCGAGGTCTGCCCGCACCCCGTAAGCTTTGCTGCGTTGCGACATCTGTCATCAGTCATTCTCCCCGTTGACCAGAGCTGGCAAAAATACATTCAAACAGCCGAGGATACGTACCAAGCTATGAACGAGGGTGTCCAAAAACGCCTAGTCGAGCTTGCGCACAAAGCCCTCGAAGTCAAGGACAACTCCGAAGTATGGAGCAAAGACCCTTGGTTACGCCAACTGGACTGGTCTGGTCAGGAGATCAGGATGGTTAAAGGCAAGAAAAAGAACGACCCACCTCGCCCGGCCGCAAACCAGAAGATGCCAGGTATGCCCAAGTGGTTCAAGGACTTGTTTCCCAAAGCCAATGGCCCCATCAATCTTACCGTCCGGACGCGAATCTCCCCTATTCTTTTGCACTTGTGCTGGGACGGCCATCCCTTGGTTTGGTCTGACAAATACGGCTGGACCTTTCGCGTGACAAAGGAAGAATCCAGCACATATCTAGCCAAGCAAATGCTTTTATGTGACTTTTCCGAAGGCGAAAAGATCCAAGCTTTGGTAGACGACAAGACCGGCTACTACTTCAAACTCCCTCACAAGGACGGCCCAGACTCTCGGTGCACCAACCCCATGGCCAAAAGCTATCTTGCTTATTTTGAAAAGGGTGTTTTATCTTCCGAGTACCCCTATGCCAAGGAAGCCCTTGAGATGAATGCCTCCTGTTCGTATTGGATTAGCGCTCGCGACCGAATTATGTCACAAATGGTTGTTTACGAAAAAGACTTCAAGGGCGAGAAGGCTAACGGCGAGCAAGGATACATCATCCCTCAGATTATACCTATGGGAACCATAACCCGTCGGGCTGTCGAGAACACATGGCTGACAGCCAGCAACGCTAAAAAGAACCGGGTTGGTTCTGAGCTCAAGGCCATGGTTAAGGCTCCACACGGCTATAGTTTTGTTGGAGCCGACGTGGATTCCGAAGAACTCTGGATTGCTAGTCTTGTTGGGGACGCTACATTTAAACTTCATGGCGGAAATGCCATTGGTTTCATGACACTCGAGGGGACGAAGGCTAGTGGTACTGATATGCACTCCAGAACCGCTAGTATCCTGGGCATTACCAGGAACGATGCCAAGGTCTTCAATTACGGCCGCATCTATGGCGCGGGTCTCAAGTTTGCGGCCACTCTTCTTCGCCAATTCAACCCCAATCTTTCGGAGAAAGAAACTATGGATACTGCCTCGCGGCTGTATGCCAACACCAAGGGCACCAAGACTAACCGCAAGGTCCTACATAAGCGGCCTTTCTGGCGAGGCGGCACAGAGTCGTTTGTGTTCAACAAGCTAGAAGAGTTCGCCGAGCAAGAACGGCCTCGAACATTTGTCCTGGGCGCTGGTATCACCGAAGCTCTTATGGGCCGGTTCATTAGCAAAGGCGGCTACCTCACCTCCCGCATCAACTGGGCCATCCAGTCGTCGGGTGTGGACTACCTGCACCTTCTCATTGTGGCAATGGATTATTTGATCCGCAGATATAGCATTGACGCTCGCCTCGCTATTACTGTGCATGATGAGATCAGATATCTAGTCAAAAACGATGACCGGTACCGCGCCGCCATGGCATTGCAGGTGGCAAATTTGTGGACCCGTGCAATGTTCTCTGAACAAGTCGGCATTCCCGACCTCCCTCAGGCTGTAGCTTTCTTCTCGGCCGTTGATATCGATCACGTTCTCCGCAAGGAGGTGGATATGGACTGTATCACCCCTAGTCATAAGACACCGATCCCCCATGGCGAAAGCATCGATATTGAGGCTCTTTTAGCCAAGGGTAAGCAGGCCTATCTTGACCCCAATATTACACCCGACCCACTTGTGGCCCCGAACTTCGAAAACACTGCCTTTTCCCCGCGCTCCTCGGTCATGGCTGGTATGAAAGGCGCCGGGTCCCACGATGAGCACATGACCTTCCTCAAAGCGCAAATAATAGATTCAGACAAGGAGCTCCAGGATCTTGTCAAACAGCGCGTCAAGAAAAGGTCAATGGCCTCGGCACTTGCTAAGCCTGCTACATCTACCAGTGGCGGGTCTAGGTCTAAGTCTCGAGGCGCCGCCGCCGTTGCTGACAATGCATCTGGCAGTGCTGGGATCAAAACGCAGGACAAAAGCAACGACAGTGCATGTGCCACCACGGGCATCAAGCCGCGCCCGGGGAGGCCAGTTTCTCTTAAAAATGTGATACCGTATCATGCGACTGCCAAGATGATGCCGACCAAAAACCCCGTAGTATTCTACAACTCAGTCAGTAGCCTCAACTACCGGAGCAGCAAATTTGCCAACAGGCCCAGCCCGTCACCATCGGCTCGGTCGGATGCTACTGAGTCTATACCATTTTTCGAGAGCTTCCGGGGGTAGGGCCAGCAAAGCTACTTGTATTGCTGCTACTTTTTCTTCTCTTCTTGCTGACCCCACTACCGTGGAGTTTACCATCTGTATTGTTCTAGCATGTGTTCTTGCTGCTTTCGTTGTTTGTATGTCTAGCTGGCTTGCCGTGTTAAGACCTGGGGTCCTTTTATTTCCTTTTGTCATTCGACGTTTTGTATTTTTTGCGAATAGCGTTAGAGAGAGCAATGTTGGGTTGTCTTTAGGTTTAGGCTTGTTACAGCTGGAAGTGCAAGTAGTCCTTCCTATGAGAATGATTTTTTAATATTTATTTCTTCACGTTTGCCTGCCCTAGGTTGTTGATTGACATCAGGCGAAGGTTGCCAATTTGGCCAAGATCCTCCATCACAAGATTGAGTGCTCTGGGCCGACAGAGTGTTTACTGGAGACCCACTTATTGTGTCTCTCCCCTCCATACGCGTCGTCACGGGGGGGGGGGGTTATTTATTTTTTATTCTTTTTTTTTCTTTTTTTATTCTTTTTTATTCTTTTTTTATTCTTTTTTTTCTTTTTTTATTCTTTTTTTTTCTTTTTTTCCTTTTTCCCACAATGCAGTGCCTATTTAACCTACCTTGACTACCATTCTTGCCTACCTGTGATTCTTGTCCATTCAGGCTTCAGTCTGTCATCTCTATGCAGCAGCTGCTGTTTTTCTCTTTCTCCCCTCTCCTTCCTTGCCGTAATAGCCTCACCAAACTACCCTACCCTAACCTACGTGCCTTGCCTGTTCGTGCGTGCCTCCGTCTTTACACAGAGAGCGACCTATGCTGTCCAAACTCTCCCTGCTCTTCCCTCCCTTGATATTTACACCCCCATTTATTTATCTGTCATCCCTTGCATCTTCTTGGGACGCTTCTTTCCATGCGCTTTACTCCAAGAAGCAGCCGCTCTGATCGATTGACCTGGCTCTTTGATCAAACTATAACCCGCGGCGAGTTCTTTGTCACGCCTCTCTCCTTAACCTCCCTCTCCCCCCGAGCACACCAACAGCCTCGAATTAATCTCCTCTCTACACAATCAGTGCTCCCCTTAGCTATGCTCGCAGACGACAAGTATAAGGCCGAAGCCGCCCTAATCTCCCGACCACCCATATCAGCGGGCAAACTAAGCCTTGGTTCCAAGCGATCGGTCACATCCTCCAATCAAAATATCTCCCAGATGTTTAGCGCTCAAAAATCAACGATATCAAAGACACAAGAACCGGCCTCTACTCATCCGCCAAAGGCTTCCGCCTGCAAATCAATCAAATTTGCTCGCCAACCACCACCACCAGCTTTTGGTGCGTCAAAGCTGGCTTCAATATGCGGAACCTCGTCTTCCTCCTTCGCTGATACACCACCAAAAACAAGCAGCTTCCTCTCCGGAGACCAGTTCGCAAAAGATCATGGCTTTGAAGACCTTGACCTCGACGATTTCTCTGACGATCCCCTCGCCGAATCAGGCCCGCCCGCTGCGCTTCCCGTAGCCGCACCACCTCGCAAACTCGCCACCGAGCTTCCACCGCTGGCTGCTACTCAGGACATCCCGTGGTCTTCCTCGCCAGAGGCACATCGTAACCCGCCGCCCGCGACAACTTCTGTCACGTTATCGACTCAGCACAAACGCACTCTTTCAAATGCTCCTACAACACCCCATGTGGCTGTGAAAAGACAGCGTTTGCCAGAAGGCTCTGGCTGGACCAGTCATAGCCCTGACTCCGAGGCTAAAATCGAGCCCGCTCAGCCTGCGCCAACAACTCAGGAAAAAATCGAGTCCATGATACTCAATAACCCTATAAATAAGGCTACTGCCAAACTCAAAAAGGACCCCGTTGCTGCTTCGGGAAATTCCGGTGGCTCTGCTCCTTCTGATGCATCTGGCGGCAGCGGCGGCGACAACCAAGGCTCGAAAGGTGGTAAACAAGCTCCCGCATCTATAGTAGACCCGTCAAAAGCGTTTGCCCCTGTATTTCTCAGCTCTGAGCAAAGCGAGGTGCTCAACATGGTTGTTAACCGAGGGAAATCGGTCTTCTTCACCGGCCCTGCCGGCACTGGAAAGTCGGTGCTCATGAGGTCCATCATCAAGGAGCTGCGCAAGAAATGGGTCAGAGATCCCGAAAAGCTCGCTGTTACTGCGTCAACCGGTCTTGCTGCTTGCAATATTGGCGGTATCACGCTTCACAGTTTTGCCGGTAAGCATAGCATATGGAATATGCAGGCTCAGGCTACCCGACATGTTCTTTTCCATAAATTTCTAACCCCATGCAAAACACTGTAGGTATTGGTATCGGCAAAGATGCCGTTGATGTCTTGACAAAAAAGGTTCGCCGCAACCCAAAAGCCAAGAACCGCTGGATCAAAACCAAGTGTTTAGTTATCGATGAGATCTCAATGGTAGACGGAGACCTCTTTGACAAGCTGGATATGATAGCCCGCAAGATTAGAAACAACGCCAAGCCCTGGGGTGGCATCCAGCTGGTTCTCACTGGAGACTTTTTTCAATTGCCTCCCGTTCCTGATAGCCAGAACCGCATGGCCAAGTTTTCGTTCGAGGCCGCAACATGGGCGACATCAGTTGAACACACCATTGGGCTCACGCAGGTTTTCCGTCAGCGAGACCCTGAGTTCGCCGGCATGCTCAACGAGATGCGTTTGGGACGCATCAGTGACCAGAGCGTCCAGGCATTTAAGAAGCTGTCGCGGCCCTTAAAGTTCAACGACGGCCTTGAAACAACCGATCTTTTCGCCACTCGAAACGAAGTCGAGAACGCCAACATTCGTCGCCTCAAAGAGCTTCCGGGCGCGATCCATAAGTTTGAGGCGTATGACACGGGCGAGCCGAGTTTCCGAGACAAGCTACTGTCCAACATGATGTGCCCCAAGGCTCTTGAGCTCAAGGTCGGTGCACAAGTCATGTTGATCAAAAACAAGGATGACAGTCAGCTGTTCAACGGATTGATTGGAAAAGTGGTCAGCTTCAAGACCGAGCTAGAATGGGGCTATGCATCAAGGATGGAGGGTATATCCGGGGATATGTTACTCGTGAATGGCGAGAAGGCGGCCAAGAAGTTTGCCAAGACGCCGGAAGGAATGCTGGATGCCATCAAGTACCCGGTAGTGGAATTCCCCGTGGTAGCCACTGGAAGTACCATACGCATCCACGCGGTTCCCGAAGAGTGGAAGGTTGAACTGCCTAATGGTGAAGTGCAAGCCACACGTAGCCAAGTTCCACTGATTCTAGCATGGGCATTATCAATCCACAAGGCACAGGGCCAGACGCTGGAGCGCGTATCGGTCGATTTGCGGCGAATTTTCGAAAAGGGCCAGGCATATGTGGCACTGAGTCGTGCGACAAGCCAGGCCGGCCTGCGAGTCTTGGGTTTTGAAAAGAGCAAAATCATGGCACATCCAAAAGTCACTGCCTTCTATAACCAGCTGTATAGCGTGGAGAAGGCGAAGAAGGGGATGCAGCAAGGACACATCACGGATGTGTTCAAGAAGACATGAGAAAGGAAAGGTGAAGAAAGAAGGGGAAAGGAAGAGGAAGGGAAATAAATAGACAAGCAGGGTGTACTTTCAAGCTGCAGATATATGCGAAGATGGGACAGGGTACTTCAGGCCTGATGTGACATGTGGAAAGGACGAGAGGCTTTTCATCCCTTCCCGTCTATATCGCATGTCTATAGCCGTATTTATGAATCTTTTAGCATGATTGGTTAATCCCTTTTATTCCTTCCTTGTTTGTTTATTTGTTCTATTGAACGTCCATCTGTTGGTTTTCCAGGGCGAATTAGACGGCGTGCTCCGGCGGGAAGCGGCTTAGATGTTGTCGTCTCCCAACATCACTTCCGGGTAGCCAGCAGCTGTAGGCGTGCTTTGACTTCCGGGATTCCCAGTGCCTTTAATGAGCCATAGTTGCGGCCGGAAGGCTCTTCTGCCAGACGCTGCCTGAGTGAGGGCGTTCCCCCTCGGCATCCTCCTTCCGAGCCTACTGCCTTTTTGCGTTCTTTTGAACTTATTTATCGTCTACTGGAATCACCGGGAAGGATCAAACGACGATTGAAGCTTCCTTTGATATGGTGTTGTATTGTTATACATTTACCTGCTGCTATTTCGCAGCAATACGATGGTGTGTTCCGGACAGAAGTTGCTGGCTGACGACGGGGGCATGGTTGTAGGCCCCGGCGGAGTGCTCTTGATTGCTGTGTTAGGGTTACCCTTAGGGTTAGGCCCAACTTCCACCGAAATCACAAATTCACGAACAAGAGCACAATGTATCGTTCAATAGTTTGTCCTCAATAGTGTAGTGGTGATCATACCTGCTTGTCACGCAGGTGACCTGGGTTCGATTCCCAGTTGGGGAGATATTTTTTGTTTATATTGACTGCTCTTGCCGTTTTCTATCCAGCTTTTTGCTGTATTTCAGCAACTGTGCAAACGATAGTCATTTTGCTCAACCATTCGCGTTGTTTCGCCCTGCTACAAGCCAGTCATGTACCACTTTCTATTTTTTACTAACATGCCATGCTTTCCTAGACTCCACAGTACACGAAAATAGACGCGCTATCACGTGACCACTATAGTTCCTATCGATAAGCAAAAAAACCTTGTCTGGGATCAGGGGCCTTTTTGCACGGTTCTTGGTTCGACTCTCTCTTCGCTTCCAGTGTCAACTTAACATCCATCGTTTTATTTTCATCTACATAGATATGCTGTGGCTGCTTTGACCCAACACTTGACCTTCTCAAAACTCTCCTTGGCTCCATTTCATCCTGCAATATTAATCTTGGGGCTCCCTTCCCCTCCCCCCCCCCCCAGAAAAAAGAGGTGAATAAGGGACAGTTATCGGAGGGCATCCTAGCTCCCTTTTTATCCATCACATTTCTATCGCATATTGGTTCGCAGTCATCACCAAAACAGAATAACCGGGAGACTTGGGCAAGACTTCAGCTGTTCGACAATTCGAAGATGTGAGTTTACTTTTGGCTTTTATTCTGACTTTTCTTGGTGTGTCAATGTTCTTTTATGCCCTTTGGCTTTTGCTCTGATGAAAGCCTCCCCCCCCCTTCCCCCCACTCGTCACAAGAAGATCTGTATTGTCTTGTTGGTAGCCTTTAATGTGCGTTTTGGTGTCGATGTCGATGTAAATTCTTTGTCCACATCAAATAAAAAATCACAAAACGCGCTTGAGGCGAAGCCTATAGTCTGCAGGTCTGCAAGCAACTACCAATAGTCCACATCACACGTCATCGCACTCCTCCTATCCATTGCCCGCCACCATCACCAATCACCGCCCTCACTACGACCAAACCGTGGGGCTTGCAGCACCCTGCGCCCTCGGCACGTTGTCGGCTGCTCTGTCGATGTCGGTGGCCTTATCCCTAGTTCCCATTAAGTGTTTTATCACCTAGATCCGATGATGTCATGCCACTAATTTCCGCCTCCTATGTGTACACTTCCAACTAGCTGTCGGTATGCAGGAATAAATAGTCTTGTATCAACTAACGCCATTCATTCATTCGTACAGCTTCGAGAGACTCCGCTCTTCCCGTTGAAAAACTGCGCTGCGCTTCAGTGATTCGAGATGGATAAAGAGGTGCTTGGCTTGCATGTTCTGGTAACCTTCCACAACCCGCCTGGGCTCCAGGTTCGTGGAAATATCACCAAAGCCGTGCCGGGAGTGAGCCTACAGCTTCAAGATGGCAAGTAGTTCCTCGGTATTATTTTGTTGTTACATTACAACTTACGGCCCCTGTTCGCCTGCTAACACTCCGCTCTCCTCTTCTCTACTGCAGTCGTGATACTCGGTGCCCGCCCTTCCACCGCCCCAGGTCTTGATATATCCATCCGAGATCTATCCAATGTTGAGGTCATCAACCCTCAAAAATATATCCCCGCTTCTGCTTCCGCTCCCGGCCCCGCCTCGCCTGCTATTAACACTCCTGTTTCCTCAATTTCGCCATCTACAACCATAGCCCTAAAGACAATGGTGCCCAAGACCATGGCCCCGAAAGCCCAAGTCCTCTCTCAACCACAGACTCCCCAGGCCCAGCCTCAGGCCGAAACTCCAATGGGCCCAATCAATCTGCTTCTAAACCCCCAGCTCAACCCCCCACCCAAGCCTCAGCCGACGAAGCCCTTTGTGGACCCGGCTATCATCAGTGTTGGAAAACCAACTTCAACTCGTTCTGGTAGTGAAGTTGAGGAAAATCAGAAGTTGGTCAACGAGGGCATGTCTCCTCTGGTTAGCACCGGTTCTACCCCTGGTGGTACTGTCAACACGCCCCGATCTGCCCAAGCTTTGAACTCCCCAAACATAGCCATTGAAATGTCAGCCATAGAAACCGGAGTAGCCAAGATGGATTTACAGCAAATCAAGGCCCAGGCCATTGCCAAGATTCCCAAGACACAAACTAGGGAAGCCCGTCTTGCCCGCCACCGTCGGAAAAAAGAGCAACAACAGCAACAGCAGGGCCAGAACAGTAATGGCTCGGGAGCCGGTCGCGGGAAAGGCTGGCGCAACACACCTCTGCTGGAAAATGCCAAGTCGTTTCAACCGTTTACTGCGCTCAAGAAAAACTCCAAGTTGGCGGCGGGTAGCGGTTGGGCGTCCGAGGACTTGACGGATAAGAACGAGTTTGATTTCGCGGGTGGACTAGCCAAGTTTGACAAGCGCACGGTATTTGAAGAAATCACCAAGTGCGATACAATCCGCGAAGATGAAAGACTAGTCTACCACAACCTCAAGGCAAAGCCCGGAACTGCGGGCGGCAAGAATCTTCATCATTCAGAGAATGTGCTGGATATGTCACCATCGCTGAAGACTCATGACGACTTCTGGAATAGTGAGGCAGATGTGCACATTGAAGATCGACGCAGCAACAAACCCAACCGCAAGAATGATGGAAGGCCGGGACTTAACCGCCAACAGTCTATCAGGAAGCCTAGTATAGTTCCTGGTTTACCACAGCCCGCCGTTAGCAGAATGGGTTCTCAGGTAGGTCTCCTCCATTCAAGACCTCTTCTATCCTGGACAAACAAACGCACGCACGCACACAAAGCTTACTAACATTTGGACTCTGTACAGTTGAAGGAGCATATTGTGGGCTTTTACCTGGAGCCCTCAAACCGATACATCGACCCAGTGTCCCCGTTGCAAATGATTACCCTTGAGAATACAGCAGTCAACGAACTCGGTATGCCAGAGGTTGTGCTGACGGAAAACGCAGGTCGCGGTGTAGCCGAAGTCACGCTACACACGTTACAGGACCCGGCAGTGCGACATGGGCTAGGTGTGGCCAACCCCGGCCACCCTATGTCGGATCTGATACAAAAGTGCGTTGTACTAGTGCTTGCTGGAAACAACAAATCTGGTGCGCGGGCTATTGCAGCTGCCAGACAACTTAGATGCAAAGGAATGGAGGTGATTCTTTGTGTGGTTGATCTGGACCGTGATTCGCTGCTGATTGATGCCGTGCGACACCAAGTGCGCTTATTCCGCAACTTTGGTGGCCGTGTGTACGACAAGCAGGAGCTCTTTGATTTGTATAGAACGGCCAAAGAAAATGGCAGCCCCATTACGTCAACACTAATCATCGATGGCCTACTAGGGCTGACGGTTCCGTTTGAGGAGCTTCGGACAGGGGAACAAACAACGGTATACGAGCTGATTCATTGGGTCAGCAAAGACCCAGGGTTTGTAATCTCGCTGGACATTCCATCAGGGCTAGATCCATCGACGGGCAGGATCTCCATAATCGACGGACTGCCGCTGTGCGTCAAGCCGCGGTACGTGGTCTCTTTTGCGGCACCCAAGAAGTGTCTTGCCGAGGCGATCTACCCAACAGTTGAAGAAGATCTTGCTCTAAGCGCCACGGCTGAGACTTTGCGCGGCACCGTCACAGACGGCAATGAGTGGCGATTGTTTATCGTCGATATCGGACTCGACACGGCAGTGTGGAAGAAGGCGGGAATCAAAGCACGCCATGCAGTGGACTTTTCAGGCGAGTGGACGTGCAAGATGCATTACCGCGGGCTGGCATCTGAGAGTGACGAAGATGAATGAGAGGACAGGGCTAGGGGATGGAAGATGGAATCAGTCTAGAGGATCTACTACCAGGTATGCTACGTCTTCTGTCTCTACGACGGACTGTGTGCGGCCTGCAAGTAGAGATATCCAACGAGGTTTGAATTGTGTTTCTTTTTGTACTTTTGTTTCAAGAGCTGGCGAACATGGCGTTTTCTTTTATTTTCCGCCCATTATTTTTTGACTTGATGGTTTGGTGAGCTTTTTTTCTGGTTTTCGGGGATGTTCATATTACCAAGGAAGCCAAGAGGGCTTGGGGGAGGAAGGGGTTTTGCAACCCTTTTGTCTTTTTTTTTTTGTCCATCACGTTTCCTGCATTTTTATATACAATAAACCAATAGAGTATCTTGACATACAGTTATGTTATGAGTATGAAGAATAGAGCCAGATGAACAACGTTCGTGATGTGGTTTTCCGCAAGGTCACACCAACAAATAACATCAACCAAAAAGAACGAGGTTGGAAAATGGGACAGTAACTAATTAGCCAGCGACCAAAAACAAGGCAATAAAAATGCAAGGGGGCGTGCAGAAGCTTCAGCCAACAGAGAACAACAGCCTTGGGTTTTATTTTCTTGTTTAATGTAGTTACAAGTTGCTACATCTCTTTTCTTTTCTTTTTTCTTACTCCTCGAATGTTCCAAAAGTTCTCGCCTTTCTTACTTTACTCTAGTTCTCGTCCGGCACTCACCGGTCTCCTTTGGTTCCTGCTTCTTCGTTTTTTTTCCTTCGATTTCTTGGCCAAACTATCACCGCCATTCCCTTTGGGCTTCTTGTCGCTCATTAGCCCTGAACGGCTCTTTTTCCCGGCTTGTTTTCTCCCACTGCTCCCTGCGATTCTCGGTTGCTTCAAGCTTCTGGACCTGAGGGGTTTTTTTTGGCTCCTGCTTCATTCCAGCCGTTCAACTGGGTTTACGGTTCCGACCGTCGTTCTGCAAGAGTAAAGAGCGCCGTGACGTCTTGCTTGTTGCGGCACAACCGCGTCCCTCTTGCGTAGAAGCCCTCCGGTCTTCCGTGCTATCCTCCTGGATTGTGCGTCCCGGGCGCCTTCTTCTGGAGCTTCCCCACCACGGAGCCCCGAAGTAACGCAAGCGAGAGAGAGAGAAGGAGAGAAAGAAAGAAAGAGAAAACGCGTATATACGTAAGAGAGACAATCCGAGACGTGTAGTCCAGTCCAGCTTCCGTCTCAACCTATCCATCATGCAAGCCATCGGCCCAATCAAAAACCACTTCTTTTTCTTCTTCCGCGGCGACGACCGCTACTTCCTGTCCACCGGCTTCAACGATGCCTCCCACAACCTGCCCCCCGGCGAGCACTTAATGGTCTTTGACAAAAGCTGGCAAACCATGTGCGTCAGTTGGCAGCACAGTGTCGAGAGTGTCATGGTCAACTATCGTGACTGGAAGTGGGAGCGCAACGTTTTCCTAACCAGTCCAGCGGCGGAGATGACATACGGGCGACTCAACACATTTCTGGCTGCAAACCGGCCCGATGACGTACGCGTCGTCTTTGGCCCACATGGCAGCTACGTAGCATGGGCCCAAAGCGAACCGCTGACGTTGAGCGAGTGGCCTGACCGCCAAACCTGTGCACGCATGACCCCGGTAGTTCTAGGTGCCCGGCTAGAGGTAGTCGCTCTGGGTGTCGCCGGCGCGCACTATATCAAGACACGCGATGGCCACGCCACATGGGAGCTTTACGGGCGCTATGACGCGTTATCGCGAGCTCTCAAGGCAGCTCCGGTCAAAGACGTGACATTTGTAGCGCTGAACCCGGACAGGGATCACGAGTTTCTGCTTGTCCTTCGCAACAAAATTGCCGTCATGTGTTTGCCGGAGCGCATAGTGTTGGCAGTCCGCAAGCATCTTGAGAGCAGGAAATACACGTGCATTGTGCTTGCAGGGCGTGATGGCGACTTTGCAATCCCGGAGGACGTGTCGTGGGAGAAGGTTCTAGAGTACACACATGCAGTGGTGGCAATAAGCTCGGAATGCGCAGTGATGTGATGTGGGATAAGCTGTGCTATGTACATTGTCATGCTATTTGGGTAAGCAAGGGTTATATTGGATAATTGGATAGGGTTAATTGGGAAACGACAGTCACGATCAATGAATTCTTTTGGGCCGTCATTTTTTTTTGACAGGCCACCCGACACATGAACAGCGCACATACACATACAAAGGGACTGTTTTGTATACGGGAACTTTTTCTTGATCTTTTTGTCAGTGCATGGTTAGACAAGCCGAGTGACAAGCAGGCAGATTGCCTGTTAGTATCATGACCTGTTTTCTCCCGTTGTTCGCGGTTGCATATTATGCCGAGAAAGAAGCCGCGAAGAACAAATAAAAAACGGGAGAGGTGCGACAACAGCCTGGGACATAACGCACAAAAAGAGGGACAAAAGGTGGGAAAAAAGGGAATAAAAACACAAAAAAACCTCCAGAAATGATGCGATGCAATTAGACACGGCATGGGGCAAGAAATCAGGAAACAGCAACAAGAAAGAAAGTTGGGATGAAGAAGAATGATAATGCAAAGGGAGGCAGATTGAGATTCTCCAGGGCTTGGCGGCATATGCATATGTCGGAGAGAGCTGAGAAGAAGGGCTGAAAGCCTAATGGTAGCAGAGGCCGAGAGAAGTAAAAGTTGGTAGCATTGTCTGTCCTTACTGCCAAGAAGCAGGTGATTGAGCAAGAAGGACAGGATTAAAGCACCAGGGACAGGGGAGAGAAGAGCACAAAAGCTAAGAGTGTCGTTAGTTGTAGGTTGGTTCCGGCGGGCCTGGCTTGGCCGAGTGCTAAGCTTCACGGCTAAAAAGGCTTGGTTTTAGCTTGCATGGGAAAGGACACAGTAGAGCAGGGCTCAAAGGGCGCGTCCAATCGGAGTACGGGGAATTCTGGGCCTATAGTCTTTTTTCTTCTGTCGCGGAGGAGATAATCTCATTGTAGCATGCAGTAGCACTATGGGATTGGTGGATGATGTACAGACGAGAGTGTTTGACAGTGGGATGCTGGCTGTGATTCCTTGGCCTAGGCCCTGGGGCTGTGGATCTTGGGATGCAAGGTGGTGATGTGGAAGGAGATACTGGAAACAGCAGAGACACATGTATGCCCTGTACTGGGAGCACAAGCAGTATGCGCACAGGTTGCTGGCATGTGTGACTTCTCTTAACAAGAGAGCCAGAGAGGAGAGAAGCATCACGCATGAGTATATCTAGGATGTTTCACGAACAAGGAGGGGAACGGACAGTGTAGGGCGGGAATATGCAGGAGGAAACACAGGGAGAACAGTCAACTGAGGATATACGGGTGCTGGAAACAGCCTGGCTCGGCTTTTTCTTATGCCCTCTAAGCTTTGGCAAGGCACATCAAACATCGATGATCACGTAGCGTGTAGAGGTCGACCGCGCAAGTGCCTCTCTTTTGCGTCAGGTCTTTCTACAGGCTGGAATGGGCTAGCAGTAGTTAGATGGTGCATCTCCACATGCTCCACTCAGGGACACGCTGCTAGCCAGGGGGCTCTAGGTGCATTCTTTCCTGCTGGCTTAGTGGGAAGGCCGCTGTAGTTTGGCTGCCACAGGCTCTTGCGGCGCTACTGGGACAGCCATTAGAGGCCCGGAGGTAAGCAATAAGGTGTGGCCTGAGCTTTTGGCTTTTGGCTCTGGCTCTGGCTGTGGCTCCGGCTCTGGCTCTGGCTCTGGCTGTGGCTCCGATTCCGGATTTTGTAGCTGTACGTCCCTGGGTGTTTGGGTGTGCTTACGCAATGAGAGAGCTGGGAGAAACAGGCGGCTTTGAATTTTATTTATGGTTTGTTCGAAATATGAAACTACATGAAATGCGGGAAGCATAGAGGATTTCTGGGTTATGAACGACATAACTGAGCGCTGGGCGACTGATAGAATGAGAAAAAAGGCGTGCCTGTGGGAATACCACAGCAGAAAACAGAGGTGACGGTCTGTGCGTCTCGGTTTCGCTGGGCCCTGCATTCTCTTGTTTTAAGTGCGTGGCCCCAGCGTAGAGGGACAGAAGGGACATTGAGGGGACGGCGGAATGGGGGCACAGCACAGCACAGGATTGGTGGGTGAAGGGTGAAGGGTGAAGCGACGAAGTGAAGGGGGAGGAGAAAAACGTGGACCTTGGAGATGGGAACCAGGCTCTGACGTCGTGATGAGAAACACACATAATTTGAAAATTGGCGAAAGTTCATGATCTATGTAGCAGGTAGTATTCTGGGATGAGGGTTTCCACGAACGCATCGTGGGCTTTGTCCATCCGTCCTGATTTTTTTTTTTCACTCTGCTATCGCCTACTTTGATCATCGTAAAGTACAGAGTGCCTGGGTCCTGTGCGTCTTTGCCTCTCCTTTTGTCCGCCTTCCCCCAAACAAACCCAAAACAAAATTCCAGGCCCTGTCTTTGCTTTCTGTCTTCGTGGGCACAACAAATACAACTCAAAACAGTAGCCTCTTGTGCTGCAAACTCGATCTCGATTTAATTGATGTTCCACTGTGATTTAGTTAGCTTCGATTATTTGCTTTATTTTATTACTGCCTTTTTTTTTTTGTCTTTTTACCTTTTCGTTTTTCTTGCCCTTGAACGCCAATCTTTTCTTCTTTTCCCGCTTCTGTTTTGCCTGTATTATCTCACCATCGTCATCGTCTGTTCTCGTCTGTGTCTGCCTTTGCTGCTCTGTGCTTTGTTCTTCGCTTAGCTTCTTGCCCATGCCCTCACATGACTACACTTCCTCCTCATCGCCTTGAGCCACCTCTTCGACTGCAGCGCCCCAGCTTGACTTTGCGTGTCAAATCTAAAAAGAACCTGTTGCGGTGATCTATTGCCCTACGATCAACCAATTGACCAGTCGACTGAATCATTCGCTCCTTCTGTCTCTCCCGTGATCGCGACATACATAACCCACCATCTGCCTCTGACTCGACTCGGCTTGATTCAACTCATCACCGACCGATTCAAGAACCGCCCGTCTGCCTCTTCGTTTCCGAAATCCATAATTTGAAATCACTTCAACGGACTCTTGTTTGTTTTCCTGCTGCGCACTCTGATCGGCTCGATTTTCTGTCCCCTTTTGGCTAAACCTTTTTTTTATCTCGCAATTTCGTTTTCACTCAATCCGTCGTCCTCTCTTCTCTCCTCTCTGACCTCCGACCCCTACTTTTAGCCTACTCTCCCACACAATAAACGCAACAAAACGCCGCCCCCAAATTATTCAAACCACCAACTGTCCACAGCACTCTCCTTGCTCCGTCTCTTCGCCTCTGTCTTAGCATCTGCATCTGTGATTGTATCTGTCTCTATCTCTGTTTTTTTCTGCCTCATGGCGGTCCTCTGACGTGTCGTCACCATCGTCTCTTTTTTTCTTTTTTTTCTTTTTTTTCTTTTTTTTCTTTTTTCCTCTTTTTCTCCTGTATTCTTATAATCGACCCCTTTCGAGCCTTCTTCTCTCGCCTGGGTGTCGCGCTCCAGACAGCACGATACCAGCAACGCCAATCAAAAAATCTTCCTCCGATATTTGCCGTCCCTCTGCGCGCCTCACCACATCCAATCCCATCATGGCCTCATTACATCCAATATCCGGCCTCGGCCCCGACCTCAACCACCCTACAGCCGTCGCTGCCACTGTCGATTGCTCACAACCAATTCTCTTCGAAAACAACATTCTCTCATATGCTAACGGCGGCATAATACGAAATCTGGGCCGCGCCGCCTCCTATATCCTCGAATGCTCAAGTCCTCATTTTCACAGTCCCTCCCGCGTCAATCCACTTAGACCACGATCGACAGTTGACCCAAGTACGGTCACAATACCATCTAGCACTGACATGAACGATCCTTTCTACGCCTCCAAATTCCCTGTCATGTACGCTCTTGCGGCGACAACAGTGACAGCCTACATGCTCGTCATCATGCTCTTTATAACACCACGGTCATTCCTTGATGGTGGCATCGTATATCTAGGCCGTCGTGGCGGCTTCACCTCCGGCTCAACAGGCGGCATAAATATTGGCGGCCGTCCATGGCTACAAAAAGTCGCCGCAATCTCCGTTGCCATTTCTCTTACCATTGCCTCCAGCAGCACATTCGATGTTGCACAGCGCCAGTATGAAGTCGGCGTGCTCAATACAAAGCAGCTTCAGTTTGAAGTCATGGACGGCACTGAACTCAAAGTCATCCGTCTCATTTCAGATACATTTCTTTGGCTTGCCCAGGCCCAAACCCTCATCCGTCTCTTCCCCCGACACCGCGAAAAAGTTATCATCAAGTGGACTGCTTTTGCTCTCATCATACTCGACGTTATCTTCAGCGCCCTCGACAGTTTCAAGTACAATAGCACCGCCTCCTCAAGAACACATCCCAGAACATTTGTCGACGCCATCCCTGCTCTCAGCTACCTCTTCCAATTGTCACTTGGCCTCCTATACGCCGCATGGGTAATTTACTATGCCATCATGAAAAAACGCTATTCTTTCTACCACCCGCTCATGAAAAACATGATACTCATGGCCATGATGTCTCTGGTCTCTATTCTTATACCCGTCGTCTTCTTCATCATGGACATTGTCAACCCCGAGTTTACCGGATGGGGTGACTACGTCCGCTGGGTTGGAGCTGCCGCTGCCAGTGTGGTAGTTTGGGAATGGGTAGAGCGCATTGAAGCCCTGGAGCGAGAAGAAAAGAAGGATGGCATTCTTGGTCGCGAGGTTTTCGATGGCGATGAAATGCTGGATTCTTCTAGCTCTGTCTACCGTAGAAAACGGTCCAGCGGCCCCGACGATGACAGCAGCGAAAAACGCCTTCCCAACACTAGAACACAGCAGACCTGGTCATCTGCTTTGCGCAATCAGCGCAGGCTTAGACGCCTCTCAAGAAGACACGATGAGCCGCCTACTACAACCGTTCCAGCACCACACCGAGATATCCCACTGGGCGACTCGCCCTGGCTCCAACGACCGCCCGTTGCTGTGACTCCTATTAGCAGAACGGACACGACAAGTGTTAGTAGCACCGTCTACACCGTTCGCCGCCCTCATCAGTCGGAAACCCCCATGGAGCGGGTGGCTGAAGATGGGCCTCCTTCGCGGGGAACCAGTCCTACAAGAAGCCAGTGGACAAACGATGACCAGCCCCCTCCTGCATTGCCCACGCTTAATACTAGTCCTGGTGTTGGTGCCAAGGAAAACACTGCAACCGTTACCACTCACACCTCATCTAATAGCCAAAGTCCCCACCTCCGCGAAACATCGCCCACGGACCCTACCGAGCCTCAATCGACTACTGTTACCGATCTCGAAGCCAACAACTCTACTGAAGGCCGTCGCCGCCGCTGGCTTGCCATGCCTAGCTTCAACGACCTTGCGACGCCTATCATGAGCCGTAGCTCTGCCCAAGACAGTAGCAATGTCCAAGTCTTCAACAACCGCACTGAAGAAACCCGCCCTTCACATGGTGCCCACGATGACATTGGCCGATGGGACATTCGCGGTCGTTTCGAAGAGTTTGCTGTTTCGCAGGCCGAGAAGATCCGTGAACGCTTCCGCCCACAAAACAATTTCGAGGAGCTGCCAACATATGACATTCCCGCGCCCCAGCGCATGGGCGAACCTCTTCAACAATTGCTAGAGGAAGAGGAGCAGCAGCAACAGCAGCAGAGTGAGCACAGACGCAGCCGTCGTCCCGTATACTCTCTATTTAGGGCTAGCTCTGGTCTGGGAATTCAGCAACAACCTAATGGCTCGGACGTCCTCGGTCGGAGCATTTCAGTCACCGATCATGCTAACCCAAATTCACAAACGGTCCATTCATTGGGAAGCACCGCGTCGCCGGATGTCTACGAGCGTTTCAATAGCTCAAGCTCCGTGATGGGCGGCGTGCGACAAGAGGCACCGCCAATGTGGCCTGGTGTACATCCGCGGATTGAGGCCGATGACAGCGCGTCCGGACCGTCGTCGTCGGCAGGCGTGACTCGGCGCTAGATATGTCTGGATCGCTGGTTCCGTTCCGCCTTTTGATTCATTTCTTTTGTTTCCTATTCCCATTTCTTGGGTGGCTTGTCTATACCCTTGTTCCTTTGTTCTCTAACCTCTACCCCATTGTTTTGTCTTTTTCTTCAGGAGATTACTATTTTCATCTAGCGTGGCGTTGATTCTGGTCCCGATATACATCCTGGATCTGGAGGGTTTTTTTTTCTTTCTTTTTTTTTTTGTTTTGCTTTCGGTGGTTCTTTTCTTCTCAAGCCATTTTTCCTTTTCGTTTTCTCCTATTGTCCTGCACAGCACAGGATGTATAGTATGTAGACACGGGCTTCTCCAAAAGACCGAGCCTGCCGCTTTTTCTTTTTTCTTTTTTTAACATGTAGGAGGGGAGTATTCCTGGGTTTCTTTTTCTTGGGGAGGACTTGGGCTTCGGAGTTGTTATTATATACCTTTTGCAGGCTTTCTATTTTGTTGTTTTATATACCCTGTTTCTCTTGCTGCTCGCCTTGACCGCCAGCAGCGGCTTTCGTATGGTGTTTCTGCGTATTCGCACATGCCAACGAGAAGCTATAATGAATACATGAAAGACACATGCACAACGTGCGTGGTCTGAAATTAAACACTTAGGAGACTGGAAACAGCGGCACATAAATGGCCAACTCCATGTGGGGTGTCATTCGTGGAAAAGCAGAGCGAAGCAACGGTGAGAAAAAAAATAGGAGGGGCTTCGTTGTCTGCACATCTTTGTTGTACGTACATGCAGGAGAGCCTGCATGGACGGCAAGGTCAATTGTGCTCAGTTGGTTGGACAGAAGTACGGAAAGGGATTGCCACAAAGTCGCAAGTTCGCAGATGTACAACGTGTGGAAATGCATTTATTTGTCTAAGCCGAAACATCCAAGACTCAAGCCCGTCTCCCCCAATAGCCACGAGTCCAGACCCATCCATATATGGACTGGTAAACCTCTCAGCCCGGTACCGAGAGAACGGCCATGACTTTTTCTTCGTTTCCTCCTTTTTCCAGATCCTAGCTAATCCAAAGGAACTAGAGTCCGACTCGGGGCTCATCATTACCACATCAACACCAACAAGGCACTTCACCTAGATAGGTCTAGGCTAGCCTTCCAACCTGTCTAGCTTCAAACCCACAAGACGAGATTTGGCTCATTTGGGCTGCACAACAGGCATAACATGTGCACGTCACAAGACCCGTTCTCGGTCAGCTTGGTTTATCCCCATGTACATGGTTAACAACAACGACTGCATGTGGTCAAAGTAGCGGTGGGAGGTGTAGATGTTGTGTTCTTGATTTGGCGTTGCATTGGTCTTATGCTCAATAAAAAGAAATATAATAACTACACACACACATGTGTTCTACTCTGCCTTGGACTTGCACCAAGGTCCCCGGGAGGCTTTGCTGAACATTCTAGTAACCTTATTTTCTCTTGTACGGCGAAGTGTTTTCTACTTTGTCTTCCATCTTCATCATTGGTTAGCGCTGGCTATTCAAATACCTCGCTGTCTTTTTTCTTGCATCTTACCTTTCATGGTTATGATACTGCTATCGCCAGCGCCGTATCTCCGTCCTCTATCCCGACCAATTGTGCCTACTTCCTAGCCCATATAAAGCATCAATACTAAAAGCCTCTACCCACCAGCCATGGACATCTGTTCTCGCTGCCTGGGCGACATATGGGTATGTGCTTATCTCATCTTCTCGCATTCTTCTTCCGGCCGGTGACGAGGCAATTGCCTCTCCGTGATCCGTAACCGCACCTGCCATCGAACAGGGAAATCCCTGGGATATTTCTGGAATATCAGGGGAAATTCTACCGCGCACAATTCACACAAAAAGAGAAGAAATTTCTTCGTGTATCCATCGCCATCCATCAGCTACTAATTCCCTTCATAGATCCCACATCAAGCAGCATTCAGCCAAGACTGCACTCCATTGCTGAGCTCCCTCCCTACAGCGCTCACCTTCGTGGCTCTGGCGGCCCTTCCGCTGCGCCATGTGTGGAAATCTCAACCGGTATGGATGCGCAATTTCGCCGCCGAAGACTTTGACGATGACCGGAGAGTGCTTCAAGAATCGGCGCCGTCGTGGGAGCTGTCGTCTCAACACACTTGCGGCAGACCGCGCTTCAGCACTAAATGGCTGATGTGTTTTGTCTCCTTGCTTGGCGCTGGGCTGTCTCTCGGCCTGTTCCTGCATCACCACGTCGTCATTTTTGTGGCTAGCTTGGTGCCCATGGTTAGTTCGCTCTACACGTGCAAATCTCGTGTTGGTAGGTCCAGCCACTAATGCTCTCTAGATTATCACTGCTGCTTGGGCTGCGTCTCTTCCACATAACTACTCCCTTCCCGTCGGCCTGCTCGTCATCCAGGTTGGTCTCTTTGCTATTCAGTTGGCCATCTTGCTAGGAATGCCTGTCGACTACCAGTCCCGAGACTTGGTTGTTAGCTGGCTCTTGAACATGGTGCCTTCTCTTTGCTTACTCGTACACCTGCTTCAAGTCCCGCTCCGTCCCCGCTGGGCTTCGGTCGATGCCATTGCTGCGCCCTTTGATTCGCCGTCTCATGAGAAGCGCAGTCCCGAGGATAACTTCACCATGTGGCAGTGGATGAGCGTGCGCTGGATGAACCCATTGATCTCTCTTGGAAACACGCGCCAGCTAAACAGCGATGATGTCTGGAAACTGCCTCTTGAGTTCCAGCACGCTAGGCTTCACGCCTGTTTTGCAAACCTCCAGGGAAGCATTGTCGTGCGGCTCTTGAAGGCCAATGGCCGCGACTTGGTAATTACTACGTTCTTGGCCATCTTGGAAACAGGCTTGTCATTTAGCGCTGTTGTTTTTTTGAGGCTGCTGCTAGGGGCTCTCGGTGCTGAACCCAATGTATCACCAAATGACTCGCCCACCTACGGAGGGAACATACGTGCGGCAATTGTCTATGCCATTCTTATTCTCATTGCAAACGTAGCCTGTTCCCAGTCAGAGCTCTTCTCACTCTGGTTCTGTCGGCGCGCCTACGAACGCTCGCGGGGCGAGATGATTACCATGATTTATGAAAAGACTCTTAACCGCAAAGCCTTCACCTTTCCTGGTAATCAGGCAGATGATGGCGACCGCAAAGCAGCTGACAGAGACCAAAAGCAACCGGAAAGCCAAAATGCACCAGCTTCAACAGGCAAGATCTTGAACTTGATGCGCAACGATGTTTATGAAATCTCGCAGCGGCTCTGGGAGTTCCCCGAGATCATTACATTCCCATTGAATCTGATCATTTCCACTACATTGATCTGGAAGTTACTAGGCCCGTCTTCTCTTGTGGGCATTCTTGTATTGATTGCCGCTCAAAGCTCCAACACTTTGCTTCTCAAAACTATTTACACTTGGGAAAATATTCGTCGGGGTGTCAGCGACACTAAGCTGCAACTTGTCTCGCAGTTTATCGAGTCGCTGCGTCACTTGCGCTGGTACGATTGGCAAGACAGCTGGCTCGCCCAGATCCTCGAGGTTCGCGAAAAGGAGCTTCGGTTTCGTGTGTGGAATGGTCTTTTGATGAAGATAATCACCATGACAAACCGCGCCGCAGCATACACATTCCCTGTTGTTGCATTTTGGGCGTACACGGTGGTTGGGGGCAACAAGCTCACCGTTGACCTTGCCTTCCCTGCTTTGAGTCTATTTACTATTCTCCAGTCCAGTCTGCGCCAACTTCCCGATCTCATTACCACTATAATGAATGCGGCAGTGGCCATGGGGAGAATTGAACGGTTCATGGCTGAGCCTGATCGCGAAGTTATTGGCGGCAGTACACATACCCAAATCGACACCAATAAACCTGCAGTTCTTGAAATCAAGAATGCGGCGTTTTCCTGGCCAGGAAGCGCGGTCAGTGTTCTCGAGGATGTCAGCATCTCGTGCCCCAGTGGGCTGACCGCGGTTTACGGAAGAGTTGGCAGTGGCAAGAGTGCTCTCATGCATGCGCTTCTTGGCGAACTTGACCGCCATGATGGCTCAGTGTCTGTGCCCGACGAAATGATGGCGTATTGTGCGCAAATCCCCTGGCTACAAAGCATGTCAATTCGTGACAACATTCTGTTTTGCGCTCCATTTGATGAAAAACGGTACCGCCTCGTTTTAGATGCTTGCTGCCTGTTACCAGATCTTACTGGCTTCAAGGCAGGCGACTTGTCTTCCATCGGCGAGAACGGCATTGGGCTTTCGGGTGGACAAAAGGCTCGTGTGGCCCTCGCCAGGGCTGTGTACAGTAAAGCGAGGATTTTGTTGCTTGACGATCCTCTAGCAGCTCTAGACCACCACACAGCCGAGAGTATTATGCAGAAACTCTTCAGTACATCAGACCTGATGAAGGGCCGTACTGTGGTGATTGTTACCCATCGCGTTGATCTAGTCAAGCCGTATGTCTTGCAGGAGCTAGAGGTTGTTGATGGCAAAGTAGTTGAGCATGTTTCGCCGCCCATGTCTGAAACAGGATCACCTACTACCTCCTCTAGGGGCTCTTCTATCACAGGTAAATCGCTAGTTCAGTCATCATCATCCAGCACACATGAAGATAGCGATGATGGCGCGGAGGAAGACCGTTTTAAGGATGCCATTCCAGACAAGTTTATTGAAGAAGAACATCGCACGCATGGCTCAGTCGTGAGCACAGTGTATTGGCGGTACATCAAGGCAGGAAAATTATACTGGTGGTTAGCCATTATTGTAGGATTCCTGACATACCGCAGTGTGAATGTCCTGTACTACTACTTTCTGAAGATCTGGGGTGAGGACTACAGACTTTCTCAAAACCTGCAGCTGCATGCCTTTTACCACATCAGCTCCATCAACTCGCACATCCTGAATCTTCCAGACGCCGAGTCTCTTCTTAAACGGTACATGAACCTGCCATCGCCCGAGGACAATGTTGAGCCTTGGCTGTTCTGGTTTGCGATTCTCTCTCTGATCATGGTCATTGCACAGGTGATTCCAGATCTTGTTCTTCTAGCCTTATCTTACACAGCTGGTCGGACAATTTTCCGCCAGGCTATGCACCGCATCTCCACATCGACCTTCCGGTTTCTTGACGTAACACCAGTTGGGCGGCTAATGAACCGAGTGACCTCGGACATGAGTAGCATTGACGGCTCCGTAGCAGCCAATATATTCTACTGTGTATGGCATGGCGTCACGTGGACTTCGGCCATGCTTGTTATTGCCATGACGGCCCCAGCATTCTTGGTGCTCGCCATCATGATGACTGTTGTTTTCGTCCTAGTGTTCCTAAGCTTCCTTTCATGTTCACAGTCACTTCGACGTCTAGAAATGGTGTCGCTCTCACCTCTAATGAGCAACTTTGGGACGCTTGTGGAGGGCCTGATTACAGTACGAGCGTTCCATACACAAAGCCACTTTCGTGACGCCAACGTCAAGACTACCGATGATTTCCAGCAAATGGATCACTTTTACTGGTCTCTTCAGGGATGGCTTCAAAGCCGGTTTGACACGATGTCTGCTGTAGCGACCTTCGCCCTGACACTTGCTGCTATTTTAGGATCGCACGGCTCGGGCACTGTAGGCTTCGTCCTAGCTGCTGCATCTAATTTTGTTAGTACAACCCACGTGTTGTGTCGGAGATATGGCCAGCTACAGATGGAGTTTGTCTCTGTAGAGCGTGTCATTGAGCTTCTAGATCTGGACCAAGAGGCCCAAGGCGATATCAAGCCGGGGCCGGAGTGGCCATCGCCGACTGACGATGTGGTCTTTGATAATGTCACATTGAGGTATGCCCCTCACCTAGAGCCAAGCCTGCAGAACATTTCGATGCGAGTGCCTGCTGGGTCAACTGTTGCTGTTACAGGCCGCACCGGGTCTGGAAAGAGTACCATGGCGTTAGCGCTTCTTGCTACCCTAGCCCCGGAGCTTGCGGCACCATACTCAGATACTGAGCCAGACACAGCAACCTTCTCTTTGCTAGACGCCACGATTGCCGAGTCAGAAGCATGCCAGGTGCCGTCAACTCCTGGGTCGATTTGGATTGGCGACGTTGACCTGTCCCGCGTGGACAAACATATTCTCCGCCAGCGAATATCATTTGTTGCCCAGGACCCCGTCCTTTTCCCAGGCACCCTACGTGACAATCTCGACCCTGCTAACAAGTATAGTGATGCTGAGTGTGAGGCGGTTCTCGAACGCGTCATGCGCGGTTCGGGCTCATTTTCACTAACATCGCCAGTGGATGGTGGGGGCAAGAACATGAGCCAAGGCCAACGCCAGCTCATCGGACTGGGGCGTGCGGTGCTACGCCACAGTCCGATTGTCATCCTAGATGAGGCTACGGCGTCGATTGATATGGAGACGGCGCTTTACATTCAGAATGTGCTGCGCGAAGAACTGCAGACCAGCACAGTGTTTACGATTGCGCATCGCGTGGAGGCTGTTAAGGACGCCGACTTTTTGGTGGTTATGGATAAGGGACGATTGGCGTATGCGGGCCCGCCACTAGCACAAGCAGCAGCGGTAGAAGCGGAGTGATGGACTATATACACTGCTTTAGGAAGAAGGGGAGGGGGTGAGCACGTAAGTCGGGATATATTTGTATGTACACATGGTGGATTTATTGAGTTTGATAGACAAAATAGATGTATCAACAGGACATAGATATATGTATATGAACAGCCATTTCACGAGATTCCGCCGCAAAAAGGCAGGCGGCATTCAGGAAATGCATCGCCAGTTCTCTGACGTGTTGTTTCAGCAGCCAGCCGATCGATCGTGTTTGCCTGTCTTTGTCTATAGTAGCAATAGTATATAATAAATATATAGTGAATGGCCGCTCCCCCCAGGCCCATGCATGCCCATACCAGAGTTATAGTGGGGCTTCATTTCGTGTATGTTACCATTGTTCTCTCTTGCTAATTAATGAACGTACTGGTAGTACTGGGAGCACAACTACAAGGTGCAGTATCACTGCGTCTGAAATAAACAAAAAGAAGAATAAAGATCTTGTTTTTTTGTTTTGTTTTGTTGTTTTTTTTTTTTTTTTTTTTGGCTTTTTTGGCTTTTTTGGCTTTTTTTCCTCTCGAGTTACAAACTCTGTCATTTTTGCTCTCCTACTGTACCCGCACTAAACTCCCCTCTCCCACCCTGTGTTTATCTTTTTTTTTTTTTTTGTCCGTGGGTTTTCTTCCTGCCTCTCGGCTCAGCCTTGCGGTTTGCAGCAGCTCACCCTCATTCATCTCTTGTTGATAGACCAGCCCCAAATTTTCTCATATTGCCACCAATCAAAAACATTCGTCGATTTAACAATCGGTGAGGTTTTTCGCACTTTAAAGTTTCGTGATAAACTCTCAGTCATCTTTTCCCCTCCACCCCCGCCCCCTCCCGTCCGCCCCGTTAAGCGAGTATGTCGATGCGCGCTGGAGCTTCCACTACTGCTCCTGCCCGCTCACCTGTGCGAAACCGCGCCACGTCTATCGCTACTTCAACAACAGCTGTCTCCGGCAACAACAAGATCACTAAGCCCGGCCCACCGGCCCGTCGTCACCCTCACTCCCACGGGCGGCCATCGCCACTGCTTGAAGACACGTTGGAGCGTATCGCCAACGGCGAGGACGGCCTGGACGACACCGTCAACGTGAACGTGTCTGTGTCCACTACCGCATCAACTGACCCCATCTCGATTACCACCGAGGCCCAGGCCAGCATTGAGGCTAGCGCTGCCCTAGCCCATCACGAGCAACACCAACACCAGCACCAACACCAACACCAGCAGACTCAGGCACAGCAGCAGCAGCAGCATCAAGATCAAGCCCAACATCATCAGCAGCATCAGCACCAACACCACGACCTAGCCGCCGTTGCTGCCGACGCTGCCGATACTCAACGCCAGTTGCAAAACCTGAGCGCTGCAGCCAATCTGCTCGCCAACTCTACCAACGACCCAACCATCCATCCCGAACTGCAGCGCCTCAGTGCTGTCGATAACCAATCAGCTATCGCCACAGCTGCACGCACTCTTGATCAGGCCGTGCAAGACCAACTACAGGATATGCAGACCGACAACAGCATTGGCGCTGCTGCTGCTGCTGCTGCTGCTAGCCTTGTCATGGATACAACGTCGGGCTCGACCAACGAGAACAATTTTGAGACGGCCGAGATCCTTGCTCGCGCCAGCGGATACACTAATCTGGATATCGAAAGCGCGGCAAGCACGCTGAGCAAACGTCTGGCACCACAACCAGGCCGCAGAATTGCAGTCCAGCGCCGCCAGGACCAGACTTTGAATCTGGGACGGCGCAGTAATGTCGAAGCTTTGCTGGCACACATCGCTGGTAATGAGGCGGCTAGCGCCTGCAAGAACTGCCACAAGGGCCATGGGCCGTGGAACACATGTGTTGTGGTTGAAGGCCAGATGTGCGGTAGCTGTGCCAACTGCTGGTACAACGCGAGTGGCTCGCGCTGTTCATTTCACGGTGAGTCAAGACGATGTCTCTTTTGTCCCAATCACAATTGCTAACTTCTTCTTGTCTCTGTCACAGAGACCAACAATCCTCAAGCTCACCAGCCCGCTTTGCACAACAATCGCGCGTCTGCCTTCCACAACCAGGCCGCAGCCTCACGTCTCTCGCAAACCCCACAAGGCTTGCTCCTGCAGCCTAACGCGGCATTTGCCACGACATCGGCCACACAGGCCCAGGGCATAGTAGCAGCTGATTTTGCAGCACTGCACTCGGGGCTTGATGACGAGGCCACGACATTGATCGAAAAGGCGTTCCGCGAGGTACGTGAGGGCTCGGCACGCGCACGGCACTTGCTGGCTATTGACGCAGCGGCTAAGCAGTTGGCACTGCGTATGCACGAGTATGATGTGTTCCTACAAACGCCCGAAGGTGCTCAGATGCGGCAGGAAGAGTTGGAATCTCTTCGTTCACCGGACCCGGCATCGATGAACATGTAGAGAGCAGAAGGGCTTTGTCTAGCTCTATTATGTGCGTCAATTTCATGGATTCAGTTTTGTTTTTGTTTCGTTTCGGGATGGTTGTCAAATAGCTGTATTCCTTCGCCTATGTTTGTATTGATCGTGTTGTATTGCCGTCTTGAGTGTTTCAGTGCTATCGACATGCCATGATCGTTGTAGTTATCGTTGTGGCCACCACTATCGGTTCACATGCCTAGGTGATGTCAGCATGTTGTTAGTTGCGTGTCTCAGGGTGCCGAGTGTCTGGTTATCGTGAAATCAACATGACAAGCACGTTTTCCTTTCCTCATTCGCAACCAACAAAAAAGGGGGATGGGGGAACATGAGGAAAATTAAGGGAAAGAAACTTCCGAGCCCCGCCTTCAACTCTCGTAAGAACAAAAATGACCAGATCAGGCACAGACTACCCTTTCTCGCCAGCTGTAGACAAACGGCTACCGATCGACGTCGGCCGGCATGCCATGACAGCTGCCGGCGGCTGGTTGGGCGCAGCCCGGCAGGCAGCAGGGGGGAATCGGAGACATGGGTCGCGGGGCGGAACAGGGAAAGGAGGCGGCGCTGGTGAACGGGGAGGCACGGATTGTTCGAGGTCTCCACGGGCTACGGGGTGTCGTCGGCCGGGTCCGACATCGCGGGATCTCTGTGTACAATCAAGCTACGGAAGCATACAGCAGCTGCACCCGGCTGACAGGCTACCACCACCAGCTGGCAGCCCAGGCCATTCATCTGCTCTTGCCGACATGTTGATTTTTGTGGCCTACAGAACTCCCCACCTCCTCTTCATCTCTGGACGAAGGGCTTGGGCTTAGACAGTCCTCCTCCACATGCATCTCAGGAACAACAGCCTTGCACTAGACCCTGCATCTGACAGGCGGTTAAGACCGGAGTCTTCTTTATATAACCTCAAGGTGGGGAGGGGGAGGGGATATGGATACAACCATAAAGTGCCGTACCAGCAGTAACAAGCGGTGGTCGAAGCATACAGAGCAGATGTCTAGCTTCGTTCTTTGAGCGGAGAGAATGACGGGGAGGGAGGCATGCAAACTCAAGAGGCGGGCTTCTATCCAAGCCATTGACCTACGCACACATACATTTAACAGGCACATCATTTAAATTGACGATATGGAGAAAAAAAAAAAGTATCAGCAGCATTGACAAAAACATTTTCTCGTTCCATCTTCTCTTTCTTGACAAGAAAAGAAAGACACTAAACAAGATATTAAAAGAAAAGCGAAAAGAAAGGCAGACGAAACAAACAGCAGCAAAACGATCAAAAAGGACAAGCAGACGAGCAGAGACAGGGAAAGAAGAGGTAGAAAGAGAGAAAAACAAGAAGAAAAAAAGAGAAACGTTCGTCTTTTCATACAGAGAGGACCTTCCATCACTACTTGGATCAGCTCTTCATGCCCAACCAAGAAAAGAGAAAAGGGGGAAATGATGGCGCGCGCACGACAACGCAGGAGATGGAATACAACGAGGAAGGTAGAAGATGAGGGAGTAGGATAAGACGAACCCATAGATCAGGCAAGCTAACGCTAGTCTAGACAGGTTTTACAGCGCAATGTCAGACAAGTAGAATGCAGGTCTATCCATCCCCTTCAGTTGGTGTGATGAAAGTCGGATAGGTAAAGCGGGAGAAAAAATCATGGAAGAGGTCAGGTTCAGTTGGGTATTGATGGTATGGAAAATGGACAAGAGTAGAGGAAGAAAAAAAAAGAAACAAAAGAAAAGAAAGAGAACCACGATACTCGATTAAGGGGAAGAACAGAAGAAAAATAAAAGAGAAAAGGAAAAAAGGAAAAAGCAACCAGTGCGCCCCGTGCGTGTATATGACATGACAACCTGCATGATGAAATGGTCTAGATGAGACCACACAAACGCAGATTTTCCTGGATGATGATGTCTATAATAACGACGTGTTAGCAATTGTCATTACATGACCAAGAAAATGGGCGCGAGAACTTACCGTTCACTGCTGCCATTACAAAGCGTATTTGGGTCGTGTCCGTCGCACAAGTGAAATGAGTGTAAATCTGCTTAGTCTCGTGTTGGTTCAAGCTGACGAAACGGTTGAGGATGTAATCGCAAGCGGCGGCATAGTCATCGCCGCCCTCGTAGTCGGGGAAGTAGTTCTTCATCGGGCTAATGGGCAGCTTCTCCTTGAATCGATCAATCTTGTTGAGGAACAAAATGATAGACGTCTTGATGAACCATCTAGAGTTGCAGATTGAGTCGAAAAGTGTCAAGGCCTCCTGCATACGATTGACTGTCTCGTCTTCGAACAACAGCTGGTCATACTCGGAAATAGCCACCAGGAACAGAATTGTGGTGACATTCTCGAAGCAGTGGATCCACTTCTTACGTTCAGAACGCTGGCCACCAACATCAAACATGCGGTAGGTCAAGTCGCCAATAATAAAGGTAGTTTCGGTAATACCAGTAGTCTTGACACGAGAGCGCAGGACATCTTGGTCATTTGGCATGTAGTCGGGAGCGGCAATCCGCACAATGTTGTCAAAGTAGCTAGAGTCAGTTAGCATGCTGTTCGTTCCATCAACCCAAAACGCAAGCCAAGGAAAGAGAAGACTTACTATCTCGCTGAGTCGTTCAGCTGGTATTCACGCGAACGCTTAAAGCACTCCTGCACGCCGTGATCCTTCCACAGAGCCTCGATGGCGGTACCAACCTCAGGAGGCAGGACATCACCCTCGATCTGGGCAGGCTGAATGAAGATAGTTTGAACGTGGTATTCCATGCGTTGATCCTCGAGAGGTAGCTCCAGGGTTTCCATGGCCTCAAGAATGACACGCATGGACTGGACTGTGTTGCTGAAGATAATCTCCTTGAAAGATTCCCGCTCATCGCGCGAGTAGCCGCCCTCGTGGATCAACTTCATTTGCTTAAGGATAGTAGACTTTCCAGATTCACCGGCACCTGTTGTATGGCAATGAGTGTTAGCAGCGATCTATGGACATTGCATCCAATGCATTGGGTAGTTAAATGAAGACTCGTTCTTACCAAGAAGCAGCATCTTTATTTCGTTTCTCTGGTTCATCTTATCCCGCTTAAGCTGGTTTTCAATCTCCTCGTTCCGGGCCTTGCCCTCCTTATCCTCCGTGCTCATTCCGCAACCCATTGTGGCAGTATTTCCAGATAACGCACTGGTAGGTGAACGGAATGATGAGTAACTAAAACTGTGATCGTGGGGTGTCGAGCCGATGTCGACTTTGTATATTGCCTATAGACACGTAGGTAAACAAAAAAAAATATTAGCGTCAGTTTATCTTATGAGCAGGAAAACGGTGGCAATATTTCAAAGCGCGCCAAGACGTCCGAGCAAAATCCAAGGGATATTGTCAGCTCGCAAGTCGCGAACTTTGAAGTTGGTCACAATCGCGACAAACGCATCGAAGGATGCATTCGACAGGAGAGCGTCGCATATAGCGTTCCGCGATTGGTTCGTGACAGATGGTACCAAAATGAATGGCAATCGCGTCAACCAACTCGAATTATTCACGATACAGACAGAAAAGGGTGTATTCTTTTTTGACTGGTGTGCACACCAACGCTTCGAAAAGAAGAAAAAACCCCAGTCTAGACGCGCAATTGATGATAGGGGCAAGCGCAGCAGAGTCTGTACAGCTGTCGAGAAAACATACCTAGGATATACTGCCTGGCGATAGATGTGCAGATGGATATTCTCAAGACGACTAAAGGAGTGGTGATTCGGAGTATCGAAGCGCAAACAGAAGAACAAATAGAGCGGTGGTTGAACGGGAGTATTTCGCGTTAAAGCGAGAGAGTCGTGGAAGACCGGAGTAAAAGGAAGGCCACAAAACGATACGATGAAGATATTATCAGGACGATGAAGCTATAGAAGAATCCAAACGTGGATTAGAAATAACAGAGAAATCAAAGAAGACAAGAAGTAAAGAAGTAAAGAACAGAGTCTCACAAGAAATGCCGTGTTATTTTGTGACTTCGTTATTGTCGTGTACTCCAAAAAGGCGTCCTGATAGAGGTTGTCTGTGAATGTGAGGATGGTTGGTTGAATTGTTTAGAGGAACAGGAAGAAGAGGAAGAAGCAAAAATTGACGAAGGGAAGAAGGGAACTGGGTAGTTTTCTTTCTTCCAGGGCCTTTGAAGGAAACAAGGGAAAGAGCGATAAACGCACAGAAGAAAAAATGGGAAAATGGGAAATCACGCCCGGTCAGGAAGGCCAGTTGAAGCAGGTGTAAAGGGTCAAAGGGAAAGATGGATAAGGAGAAAAGAACAAGAAAGAGCAAGAAACACGGCCAGCACAAAATGAGAAGAAGGAAAGAGGAACTAAGAGAAGAGAGAGCAACTGTAAATTGAACAGTGAAATCCAGCTTCAGCCGACACGGTCTTGTAGACAGGGGTAAATGGGTGGCCAGAGACAGGACAATTACCTCTTTGAGGTTTAACTCTACACACTGTGCACGGTCTGTGCTGCAAGAGTAAGGGCCAAGAAAGTCAGGGCAGGGGCAACCGCCAAAAGCATCAAGGGATGAGGTACAATAACATCAACAAGGAACAGCCGTCCGTAGCATAGCATCCATGGTGCATGATCCATGGCCACGGCCTTGCGCTGCTTGCCCTCTGGCCCTGCCAATTCTCTCCAGTGGCCCTGCCCGTGATCTATGGCTCCCGTCCCACAGCCCTCTCCGTCTATTCATGATTCAGTAGCCAATGCCAATGCTCATTTAATTCAAGCATAGCAAGACATCGAAAGAAACATAAAACAGCAGCCATTCAATTGTTACTGCAGCTATGATTTTGATGTCAAACAGAGCAAAGTAGCCCCGTACCCAGTGTGTAGTCACAGCAGAGGACTTCAGGGGTGGTTGGTCGTTCTTTTCTAGGGATTCACGCCTTCCGCGAGCAAGCCCCCATCAAACTAAGCAAGAAGTAATACAGCACGAGTAGAGAGAGGAAGAAGCAATTGCAAAAAGGGCCCAAGCGCAAACGGTTGATAGGCGTACTCACTAGACAGAGACAACCCTAGTAGGAATCATACGACGCTTTCTCTTTTGGCGTGGTTCCTGTTGTACCTTTTTCTTGCTCCTACAGCACTATATTTGCAGGTTTTTTTTATCTTTCAGCTCGCCCAAGTCATAGAAACAAGAAGTTTTTCTTTCCTTTTTTTCTAGTGAAGCAAGGGACTGGGGTGCTTTTCTTCCGCTTCGATTGAAGTGCGGTCAAAACAAGGGTTCACGTACAGTCCATAAAGCTGTACGAGAAGCATGCGATGGCCAGCTTAGCACCATCGAGGGCAGCACACGGAAACGGAAAGGTAGCAAAGAGAGCCCTCCACTAACAAAAAAGGGCTAAAGGACCAGTAAGCCCAGGGACTACAGGCCAATGGGAGGCTACAGGCGGACAGTGCGAGGCTAAATGCTGCTTTCGTCGTTTTAGAATCCTTCTTTCTTAATCGCTTATTTATCGGTTTATTCCCTCTTTCCTGTGTTGTTTCCGTTGTTTCTCTTTTCTGACTTTTTATATTTTTTAATATTTTTTAATATTTTTTACTAGTCGCCTTTCCCTGCCCGCTCCAGAAAGGCTACGTACAGAAGGCGAGAGACAAAACCCGAATACCGCAAGCTTCGCAACTTTTCCCAAATATTCACTCCCGTATTGTAGGGAGCCCAGTGGCTATTCTAGTACTTGGAGACTGTCGATAAAAATTTCTCCATCCTCTTGTCCTATTGTCCTATCACCCCCAAGACACCGGATTTGTTTTGTATACTCTGTGCCTGCGCTGCACTACAAGAAGCACCAGCCAGGCCTGTACCACACTACTTGCAATAATTATTCTTCTTCCATGCTCCCCCTTTTTTTTTCTTGACGGTTGCTTCATAGCACCAGGCTATCTTTACTCTAGCTAAGTTCATCCCAAAAGTGATAAAATCACCGTAGAGTGCCCCCGTGCTTCTGTTCCTTCTGTTCCCTTTTTTTTTCGTCCTTGTACTTGTCACTAGTGTATTTCTAGACTCCGCTTATTGCGCATGAAGGCTCATACTTCGCCATAGTCTCCCTTTCCCTCCTTTTGTCCCTTGACGGGCAGAAGAGCGGGAGAATAAGCCAAGATGAGATGCCAATGCCCTTGCGCAACAAGAATAATAGCATAGGTAGGCAGGCACTGGATGAGTGGTCGAGATTAGCCCAAAAGTACTCCAGGACGGCCGGATAAGTCTACCCGTATCTATATTTGCTTGGGGAGGTCTTGTTTCGGCCTCAACGCGCTCATCATGGCCTTCACAAAACTGATGTCGCCTGGAAATACGATCCCTTTCCCTTCCTCTGTCTGCTTGCTGAACCACTGCCAATGAAACTGATTGAATTAAGCACCGCATGACAGTCTGCTTGTTCTCGGGCAGCGTTTGCTACTGGGTGCTTCGTTTTGCAAATGCCCACGGCTGAAATCACTTGGGGCAGGCTACCGTTACTTTGCTGCATACACATGCCTGTGTGATAATCCTTGCCTGGCTATGCCATTGTTGTCTTGCTTCGTACGTTTACCAGCTCCCCATCTACACAATGCAGACACAAGAAATACCACAGAAGCTGCAAGAATCTGCAGAAGAACGAGAAGAAGCAACCAAAGCGAGACAAGTAGCAACGAAGGCCGATCTCGACCGCTTTTTTGCTTTCTTTTTCTCCCTTACTTGTTCTCTCTCTTCCTTTTTCTTGCCTTCTCTTTGTCTTGCTTGTCTCTCTGCTTCACCTTGGCTCTCTTCTTCTGCTTTGATGTTTTATCGAAATTTGTTCTTGTTGCAGAGAGCTGAGCCAGGATCCGTCAAATAGACCCTCTTCATACAGTGCATCCGTCATATACAGGCACTGTGTGGGATTTGTCGTGGGGATCCCAAACATCTGGAAGACAATCTGCTGTCCTCCTTTCCATTGATGCTCGTTTTGTCTTGGTTCTTGCAAACTGCATTCATGCAGCTCTTCAAGTCGTGCTTTTTGCAGGCCGTCTGGTAAAAGGGAAGATGCCTCCCTGTACAAGACAAGCAATAGCGAAGGGTCTGGGTAGGCAGAGTAGGAATCACCGTGAAGACAAGCACTGGGCATAGGAGATTAGGAGATTGAAAAAAGAGCTTGGTCCCAAAGTCACACAGGGCGATGACCACCAGACCTGCGACTAACGAGGGAAAAATAGCAAGAGGAAATGCAAAGTCCACAGGGGCCTCTGGGCTCTTGCAGGCTACAACGAGTCCAGTACATTCTGCCAAAGCTAGATCCCGAAGCACAATAATAATAATAAAAAACAAAAAAAAAAAAAACACCTCCTTTAAGCAATACACCATCAGGCTAGTCCAGCCAGATGTATCTGTTTCCTTCCTCACACCTCTAGCAGTGTTGGTCGAAGCTCAAATCTTGCATCTTTCCTGGTCTGATCACCTTATGCCCTCATGCTGGGCCTGGGCTTTGAAGCATGGACCCCGTACGCCCGTCCACCTTTGCCACTAGACGGACTGTTGCGGAGGAATATATGCAGCGGAACGGGAAGAGTAAAAAAGAACGAAAAGGAAGAACTGGCTCGTCTAGCAACATCCAATATCGCTGCAAAATAGGACGCGGGGCAGGGGTTTGTAATGACTAAATCATAATATGTCCAGAAAGGTCATACAGAGTTAAGTCCCCGAAGCTGCAGAGCAGCTACGTGTAATTAGACATATTGAGGTGTCGTAAGGCTCGCGACAAGATAAACAGAATGGAGAAAAAAACAGACAGGATGAATGGTCGAGAGAGCCGAGCGGTTTTGCGAGTGGCCAACTCACTCTGTTTCGTCCTATTGTTAACAACACCGCACACCTCTGCCGCTTGTCCTTCCCAACGCAAATGCCCTCTTTTCATATCCACACATGTAATATTAATACCCGCCTGCCTTCCATTAATCGCCAGGTATTACCCTAGCCTGACGAGAAACCCTAGCTGAGCTGTGTGATATAGTGTCCGCCTGCCTTGTCAATGAAGAACCATTATTGAAATAATTTTTGCCCCCCCCCCCCCCCCCAAGATCAAATAGGTTTCCTTAAGATCACGCATTACGCGCTTTCTTGCTCCCAGTCCATCATTCTCTTCTTCTTTTCTTATCCCGAACTCCGAACTGGCCTCTCCGCTTGGACTTTTTACATTCGGCATCAAACTCCTTTTTCGCTCGTTCTGGGATAGCAAGACACAACTTAGCCCTGGTAGTATCACAACCCGTTAAATGAGGATCAAACGTCTCGCTGCTGCGGACGATGGTCTCTGCTGTGTCGGACTTTGGGTTCTTTGGGTTCTGCGGGGTTTCCCCTTTTCTGCTTGCTCCTCCCTTCTCCTTCTCTAAATCCTAGTCTTGCTCTCCTTTCCGCTTTTTCGTCGTCTTCCCCGCTAACCATCACTTGAATCTGACCAGGCCCTAGTCTATAGAAAAAAGAAACACACCTAACTTGTGTCATTTGACACTTCTTCAAGGCTTCTAGTCTTCTGCTACGACAATAATCATGTTGCACGTGCCAAGCGGTTTTTATTGCCCCATCTCTCTCCTTTCTTAAGGGTCAGCACTAGGAACGATGTGGAGGACTGCAAGTTCGCACCCCGAAACACGCCCAAGATCGTTTTCGACTTGCCAATTCAATTTCCCGCTATTGACTGTGACGTTGATGTACTGTATTTCATGTCTACAGAAACGGACTAGTAGCAGTGGTTGCTGTCGTTCTACGCAATTAGAAACTATTGCTATCCGTCTCCCATGTCGTTAACATGCCATACGAACTTGTGCTATATGAAACCAAGGCCTGCCCCATTGAGCCCACACTCTGTGCTAAACTTCTGCCCACAAGCATCCCTCTTCATCTGTTGCAGCTCCGGCATCAACTAAATCACACCTCCCTAATACTTTAGCGCAATTCAAACACAGGCAAATCCAAAGCTTAGATGTACATCTCTGGTAACTTCGTAACAAGATCCCTTGTTTCTGGATCTTGCGAGACCCAGAGAGAAGAGAAGTCTTGCAGCTCTTCTTTTGCCGGCTTGTTCATACAGCTTGTGCGATCTGCCTTTTATGCTTTTATGCTTTCAGCTCATCAAACAAAAACTCGCATTCTCTAACTTTCTTGCCTCTCATCTCATCTCATCTCCAAACTCCGGGCCAGACACTGAAACAAACAGGCTTAGAGCCACGCCACTCACTGCGAGTCCTTCACAGCAGGCACATTATTATTGCGATGCGCAGACATGACAAAAAGACGACCAGTAGAGCATCTTCAAGCCCATACCATGAAAATCTAATGACAACGCCACACGGCTCAAACCAAGCCACTCCCGCGATTTTCTCACCCTTCCCCCATAGCAACCTCCCCGAGATCTACGCAGCCCTCAGGCCTTAGGCTTGTCTTCATTGTAGTGGCTTATTTGGCACCATGATCAGATTGACGAGACAAGTTTTAGATTCCATCCTACTTGGAGGTTTTTCGTTCTGTTACTCTTGGGCGCTTCCCTACACGTCATCACGGGAAGCTAGCTCGACTTGGTCTTGGGGGTCATACTTTCTTCTGATAATATAACCAGCTTGTCAGTGCCAAGAAGACAAGATTTCCAGCTTCGAAAATCAGCCCAACATCAAGTGTGTACTGTTGGAAAGAAAGACTGAAAGCAATCCATTAGGCTCTGAATTACTCCCGGACACGAATGTTGCATGTAAGTACGCGATGCCACGTGTTGGTGTTGTCTATAGAGTCGTATTATGTGTACGACATGTAGATGCACGTATAGACGCATACATGGCACTATCTACATCCACGCATATACTCGCCCTTGCTTCACTCCCCGTTGTTGTTGCCGTTGTCGTTGTTGTTCTCTCCTGCAGCAAATGCACGAGCCACAGTGTGCCCTTGGTCTCTCAAATATACCGCCACAAACAAACCCCACGGCCCATCACAGACGACAAGCAGCAGACAAAATATGCGGCTCTAGCTCTGTGAAATTTAACGACAATTCAAGAGAGGTCCTTGGTAATTTTACTTTCGTTGCAGCCTTAGGTCGAAGCACTTGGAATGCTCTCTTCTGCCTTTATCATCTGCATTTATACGTTCATATGCTGGCTGCATATACTATTAATGAATGATCTTTTTGTCCCCTGCCTGCAGCAAGTACACAAGTTCTTGCGCACAGGGCCCCTTTGCTCCATCTCAGGTCCGCCCCAATTCATAACGAGGGTGGGTTATGCAGGTTGACGTTGCGCGCACACACACACACACACTCATTCACTTACCTGCCTGGATTTATGTGCTCGGTTGTAATATGAGCTGCACGGCCGATGGTAAATGAAAAGTTACAGGCTTCTTCCTGCAGTTTCCAAGTACTGTGTGGTTATGTCATGTTTCATTTTATCACCTTCAAGCCAAGCGTGCGGCGTCGTATGGTGCAATTTTGCAAGGCGCAAAGAGTGTTGGTCTTTCATCTTCAACAACTATGACAGAACGAGAAACCAGTCATGTACAGGCAGGTCAGCTTTTACGTTGTTTTTGGCCGTCTCCTATTCCCATTCCCTCCATCATACTTGACGCTTATCTAGCTGCCTGTCTGTCTTGGACCACCCCGTAAAGAGGGAGGGAGGGTCTTTATGGTCATATGAGCCTCCAGCTGGAATGTGTGCATGTTTCATATACACGAATACTTGCCGGAACAACATGCGTGAAGGACAGGAAGGTTATTGATTTGAACTGACTCAGTCATTGAAAGGAAATGAGTTTTACTCGGTTTTTTTACTTTTTTCTTTCCCCCCAGGCTGCTTTTGAACATGATTATTCTGTTTTCGATCTTGGCTTCCACCCAGAGCCGGCTGACGGGCACTAAAAGAACAGGAGCCTCCTCCGCATAAGCTTTATATTTACACGTCTGTTCTATCAGAACTAGTTGTTAATACCCAGACTTCTCGATATTGCTTTGCGCAGCAAACGTCTCGTGCTCTTGGATGATAGGGGGCGGCACTGGCCATCCATCTAAGCTCCTCGAATGAAAACCGAGACGAGCACCGTCAGAACACCAGGAAATATAGGTAGAAGTTGGTGTTTTCTTCCTGAATTTCTATCAACTACTGCTTTCAACCCAAAATACGCGGTGCACTGCTGGGTTGTATGCCTTCGCCAGGGTTGGTTCCAACTCATGTAAACCAAGGGTTAAGGTCCCTAAACCGCAAAGCATATGCTTCCTCGGCTATAGTCGGTACTCGAGGTGTTTGTAATAGTTTGTAGCACCAATTTATGTTTGCATGAGATGAATTGCGCTTATGAACACTAGTGTTTATTCATATGATTGTTTGTAGCATAAATATCACATGGTTTGCGTACTACGAGAACTTGTCTCTCAAAGAACAAGAGGAAGGGAAAGGAAGATAAGATTTTGGGACAACGGGGCCTTGAAAGACCTTGGATCAGGCGGGCCCTCACTAAAAGAAGAACGCTGGCCAGAGACGACCGACCTAGACGAGAGAATGAAACACCCCCAAAGAGACCAGCTTAGCCCGCTAGCCAAATAACCTGAGCTTAGGATGGGGGCTGGTCTTATTTTGGCTTTAGACGCAGACAACAACTGAACAACGCAGCGGATCTTTTTTTTCCACATCGCTTTGATGGATGAATATGGATGCCTTATGATTGGGCCAGGCTGACTTTTTTTCCTTATAAAAATCGGAGCCAAGATAAGAGAAATACATGAAGACTGCTTGCTGCCTTGCTGGAGAGACAACGTGAAGATCGCTATATCGCTAGCCTGTCTCTTGTTCTTTTTCTCGCCATCTCTTCGCCCCAACCAACACGCACAGCATATAAAACAGAAGCCATGTCGGTCCAGATGGAAACCCGGCGCCAACGCGGTGAGTAAACAATTATCAAAGCCAAAAAGCGCCGAATATCGATACCACCACGCCCCAAAGTTGCTTTGATCTTGGCCTTGGCCTTGGCCTGGCTCAGCCTTGGACGTCTATACACGGCACCCGGATCTATGTGCACATGCTAATCCTGTCATTCGCGTTCGCATGACTGCTCAGCCTTCCACCATGACCAAGATGGTGAGATCGAGGCTGAATATGACCGGCTGCGTGATCTGGCCCATGAGGAAGCTGCGAAGCGTAACCAGTGCTTCCAGCAGGTACGTCCACACCCACATCTGCGTCCATGTTCCTGGCTGGTGCTGTCAGTACCGCCCGGGGCCTGGCCGAAATAATCGGCGTGAAACGCAGCCCTGTGAGCCCCGACTTTGAGAACTCTAGCCCCCCTTGCTAGGCTTCGTGCTACCTCGCATGCCGAATCCGAAACCCGAAAATTAACATCATTCTCTCTTTAGTCGCGTGAAGCATACGAGAACGGCGACGGAGCTGCAGCGAAGGAGCTAAGCAACAAAGGCAAGCGCCACGCTGCCAAAATGGACGACTACAATCGTCAGGCCAGCGAGTTCATATTGCGCGAAAACAATGCCCCAGGTCGCATTGACGACGACGAGATTGATCTGCATGGCCAATATGTGGATGAGGCCGAGCGTATAGTGGAAGAGCGCATCGGGGCCGATCGTTCCGCCGGTCGAGCCCGCCTGTGCATCATTGTTGGCAAGGGAATTCACTCCAACAAGAATGTGCCCAAGATCAAGCCGGCCGTCGAGCAGACGCTGGATCGCATGGGTTTAGAACACCACACCGATGAGCACAACGCAGGGCGAATAATCGTGAAGCTGAACGATGGCGGGTATGTACCACCACAGCAGCCGCATAGCCCTGGCCAGGGACCGCACCACCAAGGGCCCTCGCACGGCGGCGAGCAGCCGGAGTCAACGAACCTACTGGGAGCGCTATTCAGCTTTGTCCAGAAGCAATGCTGCAACATCATGTAGCCGGTGGTGGTTGCCGTGGAATGCGATTCTGCTTTGGTGAGTGTTTATGTTGATTTGCAAAGCGATATAAAGGCCAGGCTGAGGGGCGGGTTGGCGATCTTTGTTGCCAGATGTTTATGTACTTTGACGATCTTGATGACGATAAATTTCTTTTTGCTCTTGATAAGCACGACATAAATTTAACATCTTTTTTTTTTTTTTTCTCAATATTTATCGTCAGCAGATAGCACTCACTTCCCGTGAATCATCCACGGGGAGAAGCTCATCTCGAACCCTAACTTGCCAATTGCTTAAGGTTATTCTGGTTTCTAGACGGCGCTGCCAAAATCTGGAGCCTCCGACGACTCCACTACGCTTGGGTTTTTCTATACCTTGCAGTATTCTGCCGAGATTCATGTACGCACTTAAGGGCTGATACCACCATTGACGTATATTGTACTGGATGGACAGCCTCTGAGAACAAAACTGTCTGCTAACACTTGACCTCCCAGCTTTGCATCTACGAACAATATGCCGGTATGTTCACCCTTCCTTCCTACCCTCCCCCCCTCCCTTCAATGTGCCTTTCTAACACTTGCTGTTGCAAGCTGATTATGATTACAGGTCTGCCGACCTCTGGCAAGACCACCCGCTCCAAGCAGCTCCATGATTTCTTGTCTCAGAAAATAGCGCTGGAACAAAACAAGAAGTACCGTTTGCACTACATCTCCGACTCGACGCTTTCGATCTCACGATCCGTCTACGACCTGTCTGTTGTGCCTGAGCACGCACGCTCGGCAAACTCTTCCGAGAAAGATGCACGTGCGTTGATATCTTCTGCAGTCAAGCGTGTGCTTTCTGACAACGACATTGTCATCCTCGATAGCCTGAACTATATCAAGGGTTGGAGATATCAGCTGTACTGCGAAGCCAAGGCCCAGCGCACACCAAGTGTTGTGTTACAAATTGGCTGCATGCCCGACCGAGCAAAGTCCATCAACGAAGCGCGCCTAGACCGACGAAAAAAACAGAGGCAAGATCCCAACAAGCCTGGCTTATCGCTATCTGCAGATGCAGAGGGCGCCGACAACAAGCCGCTGGTGCCCCAGAATGACGAGCAGCCCTACGAGCCGGCAAACTGGGAGAATCTGGTCTTTCGATACGAAGAGCCCAACGGAATGGCAAGGTGGGATAGCCCGTTATTCTCAATAGTGTGGGACGACGACGAAGCACAGACAACCAAGACCTTTACGCAAATATGGGCAGCAGTTGCTGGCGAGGAGCGCAAGATTGTAAGGCCCAACCAGGCAACAGTGCAGCGGGGCCTGGACGGAGGTGGGGACTATCTCTACATCCTCGAAAAAGAGTCGCAATGGGTGGTTAAAATGATCTTGGACCAGCAAGATCCAGACGGAGGTGGCGAGGTTGGCATACCACGGGCCTCTGATGGGGCTGAGAAGCTGATCGTCTCTCTCCCCATGCAGAAATTAGGCTTACCACAGCTCCAGCGCATGCGCCGGGCATTTATAGGACTGAATAGGGGCGGTATCGGGCTTGAGATGGTGGGGAGCATGGCGGTGGATAGGATACGAGAGAACTTCGTCGAGTATCTGAACTGCAACTTTGAGAGGGACACGTAGATGACATGGAACGAGGTGCAATACGGCGGATGCATGGGTAACCGCATAGTTACATGTCGATATTTCTGGTATATACGGATCATATTGCATGTCTTGGAAATGCTGGCTGGCTGGTGCTGGCTGGTGCTGGTGATGCTATACCCTAACGATGTGTTCTATACTCACTAGGGCTGACACGGGGTCACTATGCTGGTTTGAGTGATTATTCAAGCTACCAAGTGAAATGAGCAATGCAGGCTGTAGAGCCCATTAGTAATACATGCTACGTTATATGCATATAGACATGTAGTAGAATATGTGGTGTAGAGGATGGAGAAGGAGAGAGGGAGAGCAATGACAAAGCTTCTACACATGATGATGTCATGTAGCCACTGAGCAATACTGTGGCAGGAAATAGACGAACGCATGACCAAATATATATTTGAGCATGGAGGGGACAAAGAGACAGAAAGAAATAGAAGTGAATGATTGAGTGATAGTTTTCATGTCTACGCTGTACATCCGAGATGCTGGTACAGTGTGTCCGAGAGGGCGAAGCTGAGGAAGAAAGGCTGGGCGAAGGTGTTGAGCCGTACAAGGGCAGTAGGCTGCACACATTCTGGGCGAAACATGATATGGATGAAACCGAAAGTCTGCACAGGGCAAGCATGTAGCATGCGTCGACAAGCAGACAGCTTCGAAAACATGCGCAGCTACTAAGGATGTGCTGTATTTGTAGTGTTTACGTTGACGCGATTGAGGATGTGGCCGAGAGAGTACTGCTACAGCCGGACGACCACAGATGGCACGCAATGACCATAGGTAGCAAGGGTAGCAAGATATGGGGAAGCCAAAGGTACCTAGAGCTCTGTTGCCATATGGACGGAGGACTTTGCAGTAAAGGCCGTGGTTGACCTACCAGTTCGAAAACAACAAGCTCGTTCCCTCCCGATTGCGTATTCCAGCCGCTGCCTGTAGTGATTATGGGAACTAGAAGCTTCCGACAGCTTCTTGTATACCCTATACCCTGAAAAAAGGGCCCAAGGCATCATTGGTAAACGTGGCTGGTACCTCTGCCTGCTGCAGAATTGCGGTGCAATCAGAAGTACTCTGGGTGACTAAGCGCAGCAGCGAGGGGCTAAAGAAGTGGGGCATTTCCAGGGTAGCCTAGCTGCTAAGCTGCGGGAAACATTGCTTTTTGCTGCTGTGGGCTGCTTGAGCTCTGTAAGCCTGGAAGCTACAGGCGTTTAGAGCGCATTATCGACATTCTATTGGGCTGTTTCTTGCTTAGTTGAGCCTTGCCCACGTCCTCGTCTTGCCTGCCTTGCTGGCTGCAACTTGTTTACTCCTCCACCTCCACTAAAAGCTTGCTTCCTTCTTCCTCCGACTACAAAAGCAGGACTTCTGCCCATCTCGTCAACCTTTTGATCTTGCTGAGCTGGAAACCCTATTTGTCTCTGCTTCTCCCTCTTTGATTCCTTATTGTCAAGAATCATTCTATTTTCCCCTGCTACCAAGTCTCATCCGCCTTGGCCTTGCTCGCTTCGAATCTTCCATCGATTTCTCACTCGATTTCGCCTGTCCTTTCTCTGCTGTGCAGAGATCGTTTGTACCATCGACACGACCTTTGCTCCAGCATCTGTTATCATCCTCATCATCGAACAACCCAATTCCATCTTCCACTACAAATCGCTCAACATGGCTCCAACCGACGAGCACAAGAAGAAGGTCAACCTGAAGTAAGTTGATGATGTCGTGTTGCGGCAGCGATACTTCTGGCCATGGATGGACAGACACACGGGGTGTGAAGCTGTCTGGCCAGAAGTCCACTGGGAGTCTGCCAATTCGCTTTTGTTCACCGTTGCTAATCGTTTGTTCGTGGTAGTGACCCATCCGGCGCCGAGATCAAGGATGTTAGTTGAATACCCCGCCTCTTAGAGCCTGCTTCTGAGCTGTCTTGGTGTATCTGCTCAGTACTGACCAACCTCAAGGAAAATGATGTTGCAACTGCTATCCTGAAAAAGAAAAAGAAGGATAACCAACTCATGTATGTGTTGCTACATCCACATCAAACCCCCCCCCCCAAAAAAAAAAACAAAAAACACTCTTACTGTGGCTTGAAAACTTCGGCAAAACACTAACCGTGGCCCGATTTTCTGCCTTGTAGCGTTACTGACGGTGGTACCGATGACAACTCGGTCATCGCCCTCCCCGAAAAGACCATGGAGCTGCTCCAACTGTTCCGTGGCGATACCGTCCTGGTCCGCGGCAAGAAACGGAAAGACACAGTTCTCATCGTCCTCGCCGACGAAGAGCTAGAAGAGGGCAACGCCCGCATCAACAGAGTCGTCCGCCACAATTTGCGTGTGAAGAATGGCGACATGATCACGATTTCGCCTTGCCCCGACATCAAATATGTAGGCCTTCAAGCTCCTCCCCCTCCATCTACATATATGTATGCTCTATTTTCAATCCTACTAATGCTCCTTTTCACTACAGGCCAAGCGTATCTCTGTTCTTCCCATCGCTGATACTATCGAAGGTATCACCGGCTCCCTTTTCGATGTTTTCCTGGCTCCTTACTTTCGTGAGGCCTACCGCCCTGTTCGCCAGGGCGACATCTTTACCGTTCGTGGTGGTATGAGGCAGGTTGAATTCAAGGTTGACCAGGTTGATCCTCCCGAGTTTGGCATTGTCGCCCAGGACACCATCATTCACTGCGAGGGCGAGCCTATTCAGCGCGAAGACGAGGAGTCTAACCTGAACGAAGTTGGCTACGACGATATTGGCGGTTGCCGCAAGCAGATGGCCCAGATTCGCGAGATGGTCGAGCTCCCTCTTCGCCATCCCCAGCTTTTCAAGTCTATCGGTATCAAGCCCCCTCGTGGTGTTCTTCTGTATGGCCCCCCTGGTACCGGTAAGACCTTGATGGCCCGTGCTGTCGCCAACGAGACTGGTGCCTTCTTCTTCCTCATCAACGGCCCTGAAATCATGAGTAAAATGGCTGGCGAGTCCGAGTCTAACCTGCGCAAGGCCTTTGAGGAAGCTGAAAAGAACTCTCCCGCCATTATCTTCATTGACGAGATCGACTCTATCGCTCCCAAGCGTGACAAAACCAATGGTGAGGTTGAGCGCCGTGTTGTGTCTCAGCTTCTGACACTCATGGATGGCATGAAGGCGCGTGCCAACATTGTCGTTATGGCCGCCACCAACCGCCCTAATTCCATTGATCCGGCCCTGCGTCGTTTCGGCCGCTTCGATCGCGAGGTTGACATTGGAATTCCCGACCCCACTGGCCGTCTGGAGATTCTTTCTATCCACACCAAGAACATGAAGCTTGCCGACGATGTTGACCTCGAGCAGATTGCTGCTGAGACCCACGGTTATGTCGGTGCTGATATGGCTGCCCTGTGCTCGGAGGCTGCTATGCAGCAGATTCGTGAAAAGATGGACCTGATCGATCTAGATGAGGACACCATTGATGCCGAGGTTCTAGACTCTCTTGGCGTGACGATGGAGAACTTCCGCTTTGCTCTCGGGGTTTCCAACCCTTCGGCTCTGCGCGAAGTTGCCGTCGTCGAGGTCCCCAACGTTCGCTGGGACGACATTGGTGGCTTGGTCAACGTCAAGCAGGAACTCAAGGAGAGCGTCCAGTACCCGGTCGACCACCCCGAAAAGTTCCTCAAGTTTGGCATGTCGCCCTCTCGTGGTGTGCTATTCTATGGCCCTCCCGGTACTGGTAAGACTCTTCTTGCCAAGGCTGTAGCTAACGAGTGCGCGGCCAACTTCATTTCCGTCAAGGGACCCGAGCTGCTGAGCATGTGGTTTGGTGAATCAGAGTCGAACATTCGTGACATTTTCGACAAGGCCCGCGCCGCTGCTCCCTGCGTTGTGTTCCTTGACGAGCTGGATTCCATTGCCAAGGCCCGTGGTGGCTCTGTTGGCGATGCTGGCGGCGCCTCTGACCGTGTTGTCAATCAGCTTCTGACTGGTAGGTTTATCATATTATGATTCTTGGCAAGAACAGGGAACTAACTCGCTTATAGAAATGGATGGCATGACTTCCAAGAAGAACGTGTTCGTTATCGGTGCCACCAACCGTCCTGAGCAGCTGGATCCCGCCTTGTGTCGTCCCGGTCGTCTGGACTCGCTCATCTATGTTCCCCTGCCCGATGAGCCTGGACGCAAGAGTATCCTGGCGGCTCAGCTGCGCAAGACGCCTGTGGCTGACGATGTCGACCTGGACTTCATTGCTTCCAAGACTCACGGTTTCTCCGGTGCTGATTTGGGCTTTATCACGCAGCGTGCTGTCAAGACTGCCATCAAGGAGTCCATTATGGCGGATATCAAGCGTACCAAGGAGCTCGAGGAAGCTGGCATGGAGATTGACGAAGAGTCTGGCGAGGACCCCGTCCCTCAGCTGACCCGACGCCACTTTGAGGAGGCTATGCAGATGGCACGTCGCTCGGTTAGCGATGTGGAAATTCGCCGTTATGAAGCCTTTTCCCAACAGATGAAGGTTGCCGGTCCCGGCGCCTTCTTCAAGTTCCCTGATGCCGAGGCTGCCGCGTCGGCCGCTGCCGGCAATGCCAGCGGTGACAACTTTGGCGACGCGGGTAACGATGATGATCTGTACGACTAAATGCATTGGGAAGGGAAATAATGAAAGCTTCCGTACTGTAATGTCTCTTATCTTTACCCTGCTTTTTTCCTCCTTTTTTTTTTCCGCAGGCCTGCGAGATACCTCGCCAGCCGGAGTAAAGAGGCCTGTTTTGTGTCTGCCCAGAGGAAGGAGAGCGGAAGCTAGGGCCTGAGAGCGAACATGGATGCCTCGTGATCTGGGATTTGGAGTTGTCTGTTTTGTGCTTGTCTTTATCATGCCTGAGTTATGCGATTGTCTTTTTATGATATGTTGTTCGTTGCTTTTCCTTTTTTTGTTTTTGTTTCCCCGGCCTTAGCTAAATAGTTTCCGTATTGATTCCACTATCATCATCTACGAAGTAGACTTGATGGTGGGGTCTAGTGTTGAAGTTGAGGATTTGATTTATCGTTAGTTTTGTGTACTAACTTTCGAGTATGTACGTGCCATGTGTGTATAGTGACAGCAACAAGCCAGCGTCGAGGGGCATGAGAGACCGTACCGTGACAAGGTGTCGGCTGTTACATGGAAGGATATACGGGCATGTATTATTGTAACAAGGGAAACTGCGTACTACAGATGTTGATCGTCACTTTCGGACCTGATGCAAAGAAGAAGACAAGAACAGTAATAACAAAACTAAGCGCACCAAGAGCCACGAGACAAGAAAGAATACCACGCTACACCGCACCACACCAGACCCCATGGAATCGCATTCATTGGCCTGCCAAACACCTATTCGTCCACTGTCACCACGTCCTCAAGGCAATCCCGAGTAACCCGCAATGCGCTTTGCACCACAGCACGCGGCAGTGCCAAGCCCGCCTCGAAGTTCCCATTTGCGGGAGCGGCGCCAGTGCTGCTGCCGCCGTTCTTGGCTAGACCATCGCCATTGGTCGACTCTGAGGATCCATGAGTGCTATCGGTATCCTTGTCTTTGTCTTTGTCACGAGTGCTGCTGCTGCCGTTTGTCGCAGCCGAGGACGAGCCGGAATCAGCCGCGGCAAGGGCTGCGAGCGATGCGGGAGAGTTGGCCGCGCGAACATCATCGAGCACGCGGCGTAGGAGGTCCGGGAAGGATGAGGCTTCGCCGTTGCGTAGCAGCGTGAGGGCATGGTTTTGGACAAGAGTCGGCCAGTTGGCTGAGTTGGAATTGAGAGACTGGAGCAGGTGTTCTTGGATTCTGGAGTCGCAAGAGAAAGGCCCGAGTTAGCGCGAGGGGAGCTTCAGACAGGCAGCAAACCAGGTGAGGAGGAAAGGGGAAGACGGAACTTGTTCACGTGGCCGTCACGCAAGAGCGTCATGTTGATGCTGGTGCGTAAGTCGGTGTCTATAGTGGCAGCCGAGTAACTGCCTGCTGCCGCGGGCACGTTGACGTTATCCGAGGAGCCCATGACAGCGGACGGCGACGGCAGCCGAGTTGGACGGGAATTATGCCCGGAGTATGTGTCACAGCAGAGATGGTATAAGACAAGCAAGTAATATCGAGGAAATTGCAGTGTGCTGGGAGCAGAGACTTTGGGCAGCGAGCGTTTTAGGAGAAGGAGTGGTATGGTGGTGTTATCGATATCTAGGTTGTGCAAGCAGGCTAGGAAGACTTGGGCCAAAAATGAAGCACTATTTTTGACTAGTGTAGAAGCAGAAGCTTACGTGAATATCACGCAAGAGGAAGCGAAGCCAATGTAAACAGTAGAAGTAAAAAGCACGGGATATTTGGAGGGGGGGGGGGGTTCTTTCGTGGGAATATTTCAAGACTTATGTTTTGCAGACAAAGCCACCAACTGAGATGGCTTTCTGCCCCGGAATGTACTTTTTTGACAGGATCGCGTTTTTAGCTGGCGAGGCTGAGATGATGTTGAAGCATAAGGCTGAGAGTTAAGGCCTTTGATGACGTCTTGAGGCGCTGCTGATTCGCAGCTGGCAGCGAAAGCGTGGGGCAGTTGTCGACAGCTGCCGGCAGCAGCACGCAGCAGCAGCAGCAGCACACAGTACTAGGGTTCACGGAACTATCAACTACCAACTACCGGCCTGCTCCGGCAACTTGGCTACCTAATTTTCAGGTCTCAATTGGACTCTTGGCTGTGTGCCTTTGCCTCTTCTCGCTCACGGGTCTCCTGGCTGTTTATGTACGCCACTGCCATGGCTATCTCACGTAGTTGACACCTGCCTTGAACATAACATACAGTTCTCAATGTCCATGGGCCCATGGCGATCCGGCCGAAGCCAAATCCCTAAACAGGAAGGTATACGCAAGGCAGAACACACAGACGACGCTTAGGGTTGTAGTTCAGATTGTTGCTCGCTGGGAGTTCAAGGACGGCTGAGCGGGGAGGGAGGGACACAGACTTCTCTCTCGAATCTAGCCATGATCCTAGACTTCACAAAAAACCCGTGTTCTGGATATCAGGAACCTCCAGGCCTCATGCAGAACTCGCTTAGGCCGGGCGTCGTTAGCAAAAGATGACAGGTCACGTATCGCTGACTGCTGTTGCAACAGAGCCAACGAACACGAGCACACGGCACGACAAATAATAGCCAATGGTAGCAAAGAGACAGAGGGCGAGGCAGAAGGAAGCATCAGACGTATCGGCGTTTTACTTCAGAAGACGTTTCCTTTCGCTTGGCCCGTTTTGTTTCTGCAGATATCGTTGCTGCACTGCACTCGGCCTCAGTTCAAGACCCACCCACATACACACACTGTATAGACGGGTAGTCCCCCCACCCCCCCC
>NETT01000099.1:27235-54519 GCA_003449175.1 Ceratocystis smalleyi | reverse complement strand
AAAAAAAAAAGAAAAAGAAACCCCTCCCCATCCACGCTGATACGATGCACCCCCAATCTGACGATGGGCATGGCACTGCTCTAATGACGCTGAGACCTGCATTCTCGCGCACTCTCACCATCATTCCCTTTCTGACGGGTCCTATTACTTTCTCCGCTGATCTCTGTCTCGCTTGCCAGTCCCTTACCAACACACACAACCGAAGACAAAGCATGTATACGCATACAATACAGCCATCTGCGCCCCAAGCCGCATACCGACATACAACACCATCCACATCACAAGTACAGTGCAGTACTCGATACAATACATGGCCAGTCCGTATCGCAGACATGCATGTGCGGACTTTGTTAAGACAAAGGTGATCGCTTCATCGCTTAACTTGGCCCGCGCTGATCGCCTCATGGTCGAGTCTATAATGGAAGGGAGACAGAAAAGCAAAGGAACGCCGAAGAACCCACTTACATCCACGCCCCTCTTCTTCCTCTGGCCTTCTTTTCCTCGCTCTCGCTCTGGCTCTCGCATTCCTCATTCTCGCTCCACCTCTCTCGTTTCTCGCTCTCGATGTCCGTCCGCCCCGTTAAACTCAGTTATCTGCTGCTACATGCTGCAACCAAAACTTGCTCTCGCCGAGTTCTTTATGCAGTGCGCCCTCAGCGCTACCGATATGTTTTTACGACAGACACCCTTGATATTAGAGGACGGCCAGCTGTGTGATATCACCGCCCAGACCCAGAAGGCCTTGGCCTTATCTGAGCCTGATATTTGACCTGGTCTGATGTGACCTGTTACGTCGTCAGCGCGACCTCTTGAAAATCGATGTGTCGCCCGCAATTCGTAAGAGCTGGAGATGCTGCGGGCTTAGCTGCGCACCAACGCGATCTCCAGGAATTCATCTTATAGCCAGGTCAGATAAATACGGCAGAGCCCACAGTGCTCACGTCGACCCATGTAGCTTCCATCCCCCCCCCCCTGCTGCTGCAGCAGAGAAAGAGACCTCAACTACTCCTGTATTGCTTAACGTGTTGTCCAGCATCAAGCAATACAGTACTGTCGTATTAGCCGCAGAATTAGACTAGCCATTCCCAGCTGAACAGCACGTAAAGCGAGTAGCAAGCGAGCGAACGAGTTGCAAAACGTCGATATTAGGCCGGGATTAACTCGAGGGTGGGCTGGCTTGGGGCTTAGTCAAATTATTAGCTATTAGCCCTTTTCTTTTTTTTTTTTTTTNGGGGGGGGGGGGCTTTGACACTGGTGGAATTGAGGCCTCGGCCTTAGTTTTGGATAAAGCCCAGAGCAATGAAGCGACAATAGACACAGGGAGCCTTGGTGATTCAGAGGCCATGTGATTGTGGACAACAAGTTGGAGTTTGAGGATTGAGGATGTGAGATACTAGCTACCTATCTGCTGAGTCCCTCCTCCAATAGCTCCGTTCTCTGGGTTAGATGACATTCCTAGGGTTGCCATAGACCAGGGTTACAAGGGAGAGACGCTGCGTGGTAAGGGAGGCTACATTGCCCTTACACAACACCAACCAGCACCTTAACGCCTAGGCTAGGTATTTTGGTCCATAAGTAATACCAAGAAATATGTCGATCCTGCCAGCGAGAAAAGGAAGAAAAAGACAGGATTTACCTCATATGACACGGCAAAAAGAAAAGACACTAGTCCACATTCTTCCTGGTTCTCAGCTGGGTTGGTTTATGAGGGTGATGGGATCAGAGCCTCCATTAGAAACAAGCACAGCTGTTTCTCCCATTCCTTGGGCTTGCATTTCTCTCTGCCTCCCTGCCTATACCTTTACAGCGGGCCTTCTTGTAAAACTAGCATAGGCCAATATGGCTTCAAGGAAAAAGAAAAGAAAAGAAAGGGTCCTTTCAAACACCCACGTGACCCCTATATGTGCTCTTCATGTATGTAAAAAGGAGAAACTGCAATCGCCCAACGAGCTGTGTTTGTTAGTTGTCTATTGATACAACTACCATCTCAGCTTATCCACATCAATAACTGGGCTGTCTCAGCAATACCTTAATCGGGCAGTTTCTTCTCACGGTTCGAGGGCTACTTTGCAGCGTTTCATCCCTCTGTTTGTCTTGACCACTCTGTCTCTGATCGCTTGTTTATGGGAAACTGCACTAATTGGATGTGGTAAGCACAAAGTACTCAGTCGGCCTGCTTTCCTACACTCTTTCTTTTTCGCTCTTTCCTGTGCTTTTTGCCACGCAATGTAACCACAAGCGGACGCACTAAAATGCGCCACGGGATTCTAGTGGCTACGAAGCAACGACAACTTGCTTAGTCTTTAAGGCCATGAAATACCAGTTTTGTGCATTGTTGTCCTATCATACGAGTTGGTGAAGTAGTGCTCTTCGCTGTCTATTGAGCCCGGATTGGCCCAGTGCTGGTGCCTATCGCCTTGCTCTTTAACCGCTCTTTGTCTCCAGAAGCCTCATATGTACTGTGCTGCTGGTAGGTGCTGCTCTCGCTCATCACATCCATTGCATCCGAGCCAGATGTTTCACCGGTCCAACGAATGTTTAACTTCCTGGCCGACTCCTTTCGCCCAGCTCGATACAGGGAGAGAGGGATCTAGAAATAAATAATACGCTGCATGGTGTAGATTCACAGAAGGGTGTATTATTTCGTCTCAAAATAGGAGCGAAACACATCGATTCCAAGACATCAAAAGCACATTGTGCAGTATGTCCGCATGACGGTAGCAAGCAAGCCTAGATGCGAGCGCTACCCTACAATATTATACTAGGCTTGTGAGACTTGCTACAGACTATGGTCCATTTTTGAAGCTACTTGAGGCAGCTGATATAGTACAGATAGGATGTCCGTCTGACTGACTTAATAAACCAGATGCTCCGAAAAAAGAATTGCGACACAGCCATGCAGTGCTGCTTGCAGGGCCTGCTGCCACTACTAGGAGGTGCACGCACAGCATAGCACCTTTCGTTAGAAAGAAGGGGGCCGCCAAAATTAGAGGGTAGGATTGGCTGTTTCTCCAATTAGAATCAATTACAGCCTATACAAACTAACATGTCGTATGCAATTGCCCTATTTCCAAGGCGAAAAATACCGTTTGAGGCAGTGACCATTAAACAACCGGCCATCGAAACTGCAAGAATCGGAATATAGCGAAATAGGAGGCTGGAAAGCGGCAATGCAAAAAGAAGGGGAGCTGCCAAAAAGGGAAGCGGTGATGGTCAAACATGGCTACTACCCGTTGCGAGCAATTCCGTGATGTGACAACTCTGGAGTTGGCATTGACGTTGGCGTAGGTGACTGCAGTAAGTAGCAAGTCAAGTCAGACTTCCTGCCGAGGGGCAGCTTCGCTGTGCACATGTGCACTTTGCCCAACTTCCTTCATTTTCGACAAGAACCGAGACAAGAAAAGGCAAAGAGCCAACGAACGGAGAAGCAGCTGCAGCCCTTGGTTATCGCTTGTTGACTAGCCTGCTCAAAGGCCCCCCTCTATCTCTGTGACCAATTACAGCGTCAGGCTAATCAACCGGCTCTGCTCTATGCTAGGCGGGCAGGGGAGCAGGCCAGGGCAAGAGTACAGTTGAAAAAGGAAACTACCAATGCTGTGGCGTGGCATTTTAACAGTCAGGAAAACAGAGGCTCAAATTAAGGGAAAAAGAATGGAAAGATCTAGAGCGTATGTCATGCCCTACGTGCTACGCCGATAGTACATATTCCAAGTTCTAGTCTTCGTACTTTTGATGTATGTGGCTGACACTACAACTCCGTGTAGGTGCACTCAATCACACACATTGGCTGGTCCTGTTTGAACTGGCCAATATATATATGGACTTATTTCTATCTCTTGCAAACGAAGCGCAACCCTTTTCTGAGATCAAGCTAACGGCACTACGCTATGCATCTCCGCCCTCTCTCATTCCTTGATAAGCCTGATAGCACTTCTCAAGTGACAGGGCCGCCCGGGGAGTCTTAGGTGCCTGCGTGCGCAATGTGAAAGTACCCGGCAATATGGAGGAAGGGTCTGTGTCACTGTTCGACATACAGCCTGCCCTTGCTCTGTCTTTCATTCTTTCCTTATTCGTATCTTCCCTTCTTCTTTGAATAAAAGGCTTGGGGGGGTGGAGAGCTGGAAAATAGCCAATCAACAGGGCAAACGAAGCGAATCAGACCAAGACCTCAACTACTGCCCCAGCCCCCCTTTTTTTAATAGAGTCCATTACCACGGTGCACCTGCTAGCTCTCTTGCTGTGCCTCGCGGAGGCTCTGTCCGCCTTTATAGATCCTTAACGGTAAAAGTCCTGCCACATTAGCTTCGTTCTTTGTTTGTAGACAAGTGCAGAGGGCGACTTGTCAACCTTTTGTCAGTGTCAACGCTAAGTACTAAGTGTATAAACTGAAACAGCACATTGACCTATGCAATGCCGTACTTGCTACTGGAACTCCAGGGCCTTTTTTTTCTCTTTTTTTCTCTTTTTTCTTTTCCACAGGCTACTGGGGCGTTTTTTCGTTCTTTTTATTTTGCTTCCGGCTGTAAATGCACATATACTTACACATGCATGTACAGGGTGTATCACAGGTCTCAAGCTAGACTAGACGCTACTCGTATCTTGGCTAACAGCAAACTTAGATTTCCAAGTACCATCGTCATTTACGTACAGCATCAGATCACTCATCTACATATTTCACAGGCCTCGTCTCATTGTCTATTCTCGGCGCAGCTGATGAATGTCGGGTCAAATAGGAGGACCTTTGGGAGCGCTTCTACTAGCACGTCCTAGTTAGCATGCTAGAGTAGAGGCAGGCTTTAGTCGCCGCAAGGGAAGCTATTGCATGCAAGGTAGAGAAATTTAGGTCGTGGTCGGCCAACCAGTCCACAAGTACCCGCACCCTTGCTTTACGTACTCCTGCATAAGGCAAACCTGCATGGGCTCTTCATGCATGCGCCGCTTCCCTTGCCCATAGCTAGGTACTTACGTTGGCTGGCTTTTTTTCTCACTCTCGTCTAGGCCGCCCCAGATCTGGCAAACTGCAACCAAGCTGTCAGGGCCTAGATTATTCGTGCTGGCTGTACCTGAACTTGCTAGAGTTTGACTTTACTACAGTAATGTCCCTCGCTCTCTCTTTCTTTGGCATTTGCTGACCCAAAGGAAATAAAACCCTTGGTGGGGGTTCTTGAGCCTAATAGCAAAGCATAGTTGACGCAATAGAAGAACAAAGGAAATAGATTGAGGAAAGCCCTAGTTTGGAATGGAAAGTGGGGTACTTTGTGGCCATTCAGGCGCTAGTCAGTTTGCTTGCCTGCCTCTGTTTGACAAGAAAGTAATATTACTATTGGCTGCTGTCTGTAATGTGCTGGCAGCCTTTGCTTTCCTATTTTCTATTCTTTGGAAATTGCAGTCGAGCAGAGGTAGAAGGGAGAGCAAAAGAAAAGAAAAAAAAAAAACAAAAAAAATAGCACTGGCACAGTTTTTCTTTTTTTCCTTTTTTTTTTTTTTGCCTGTTTCCCTTTCTTACATTGCTCTTGCCTTTCGGTTCTCTTTCGGTCTGTGCCGACTTTTTGCCTTGATGATTGCTGCAGTTCCTGATTTGACAGCTTTTGAATTGGTCCCTGAATTTTAGCTTGTGAATTAAACACATTCTTTTATTGATTTTAACCATGATTATATTCGCTTTTCTCCATCTACTTAACCCTTCCTTCCCTTGGATTTGCGTTGAAGTTTGCTTGAAGCTGCTATCTCATCACGACCGCCACGTCAAGTGATAGACTTTGTGGTTTTCTCTCATCGGGTGATCATCCTCGAGCTTATCTTGGTCTGCTTTCCCTCTTTCTACCATCGCCTCGTTGACTCTTTCCTTCTTACGAGGGGGAGGGCGCTTTGGGGTCTAGCTGATGCTCTTGCAATTTATCCCTTTCAACGTAAAGTAAACCCTCAGAAAAATTCCTCAACTTTAGCAAACGCAATAATATCACCCCCTGGTCCTTATCCCATACAAAGAAAGAACATTTGAATTTTCCTTACCTGGCTTTGGATGTTGCTTGCGCACTCACTTTGCTGGGCCGTATTTGCTCTTCTGCCGTCCGCCTCTTCGGTATTAGGCTGTTGATGCGTTCGTTCCCTGAGCTGTTCTTTTTGTCCCTGCCATTTTACCATCGCTGTCGTTGTCGTTGCTGTCTAATTGGCTATAATATGACCCTCCTGTTCTTGCCCTACTTACTCTAAAATTCTTCACGTTTTTCCACCTTCTCTTTCCTTTCGCTGGTACGTACTACTACTACCTGCCCTTTCTTCTCATAACCGCTCGGTTGATGAATAAGAAGTAGCATTACGTTGGCTCCTGCTTTTTCTTTCAACCCTTCTTACTCATCTTCTCCTACTTCTTTCTTACTCTATCTTTTCTTTCACTGGCTTTCTCTTTATCTCCACAACCGACGGCCCTTTATCTTCCTCTTTATTTCTTCCTCTCTTTGTCTTCTTCTGCTCTTCTTAATTCTCAGACTAATATTTGTCTTTGGCCAGCCCCCCCTTTCCTCTTGCTGTTGCCATTGCCTTCAATTCCTCGAAACTCGGGCCCTGTCGAAAATTTGAGGTACTCTTCGAATAAAAAAGCTGTCCTGCTCTTTTCTCTTCACTTCCTTCTAGACATTGGACTTCTTATTCTACATTACTATCTCTTTTGTCGCTCTTTTGCTCTTTATCATCATTGTATCGAGTTCTGTGTCTTGTACGGTTTGCTTCAAAACACTCTCTTCGTTGCCTTTTGCCACGACATAAGAACTTTGGCAACTTGCATACAATTGATACGCAATACACCTTCAATCCAGCGCTCTAAATCGGCCGGCACCCTCTACTTCCAAGGCATTCTCGACCCTCTGGCTCTCTACCGCAATAAAGACAGCCTGGAAACTGGTAGGTAGGTGATAGACGAATACTATCCCCATACCAAATCCCAATCCCACTTTCTCTCCCATTACCCTTGAATGTGAAACCTTCGGTGTGGCCTAGCTTTATTTCCCTCTTCTTTCCCACCATCGTATTTCCCTTATGCTTGACTTGGTATGCCTTGGCTTAGTATCCTTCTCTTTCCCCTCACCCAGTCATTATATCGCACGCATTCCAGTACGATGGCATGCTGAAGACTCTGAATGGTATCGCTTGGCACCGTGCTTTGCTTTGCTGCTAATATCGTCCTTTTCCCGCCCTATTATGTGCACTGTGCAGACCGGGGGGTCCCTTAAGCAAGGGACCGACACATTGACTATGATGGTCTACTGATAACTTGTTCACTCACACTTGACCAGGCCTGGGGGCCTGCCTATCAGGCTGGCTCGCTCGCTGGCTGGGTGAACAAGGAAGGGCATTCCTCTTCCCTTTGCTCTTTGACCTTCTTTTATCCTTCCACCGCCTAATACTTTAATCGGCTTCTTCTTTTACTTTTTCCTCTTTCCCTCCATCTTCTTCCGCCCTCCTCTTGTACTGGTGTCTTTTTTTCCTTCTCTTTTCCTTTCTACTTCTTTTTCTTCCTTTTCCAAGCTCCGTTGTTCTTCCTGTGCACTACGTACACTCGTGTCAGATCTTGACTTTCTATCTTGCATCGATCCAACCTCCTCACCAATGCCTGGCTAACGTGTCACTGCTTTTCAGTCTTCGTCACACAGCCCTTTAGCTTCGCTTGATTTTGATCCCGTTAACTTTGGCCTGGCATGGCCACTCAACCACATACGACACCTGATCTATCCCATATGTTCAACACCGATGAAAATTTCATGTTCGACAACATGATGCCGGTTTCGAGAAATATTACAACGCCCGGTCATGCCCCTATGTCTACTGGCCACGCACCGAATATTCACTCCCACCAACAGCCACAGCCTTCACACCCAACTTCACAACAATCCGGCTCAATGAACACCAAGTCTCGCCGTCCCCTTCAAAATGCGAGCACAAATTCTATTCTCATGCCACCTTTGGCCTGTGATAACACCGCAAAGCTTTCTCCCCACAAGAACCGTGGCCTGGATAACTTCTTAGTTTCCAAGCGTCTAAACGGGCAGCCTTTACAATCAATGGCCATGGCCCCCCCTCCTGCGAAAGGCCTAGTAACGGATGAGTTGAAGAAAAAGCCTTTCCTGTCCAAGTTCAAGACAGTGGCCCAGAAGCCTCCTCATCTTTTCACCGACCCTTCACTGACTTTCACTGGGAAAGAAAACATGCATCCTTCTCTCTACCAGCCGCCCATTTCCACGAAAATGGATGTTTTTTCTCCTACGACCAAGGGCAATGGCAAGAGAGCTCTCATGGAAGCCGCACCGATCAAAGATTCCCGCCCCAATAAGAAGACTAAGCAGATTCAGGATGATGAACCTGTTGAGATTCCTGCTTGGGATGCTTTCCCTGCTATCGTGGACGATGGCCAAAAACCAGGTCATAGCTACGCTCAACTGATTGGCATGGCGATTCTGAGATCCCCTAACCGGCGTCTTACTTTGGCGCAGATATACAAGTGGATTTCCGATACCTATTCCTTTTACCCTCCTAATGACGCGGGCTGGCAAAACAGCATTCGTCACAACCTCAGTTTGAACAAGGCCTTCTCGAAAATGGAACGTGGCAAAGACGACCCGGGCAAGGGTAACTACTGGTACATTGTAGAGGGCATGGAAAACCAGTTTGTCAAAGAGAAACCTATCCGAAAAACCTCTTCTGCTGCTGAAAACATCCCTATCATGTCCTCCCGCCTTGAGGTCCCTCAGACTACCAAGGCGCCCTCTTCTAGGCCCCAACTTCATACCATGTCATCCCATCAATTATCGCAACAACCTGAAGCCACACTGCCCACGCTGCCTCCATCACAGTCACAGCCAACTCCTGCAGTCGACATATCATCCGATGCCACGATTCCTATTAGTGATTTGCCGGGCCAGGAAGAAAATGCCGACCGCCACGACAATGACTCTGCACTCGATTCTCTCTTGTGTTCTCCTCTTCCCGCAACTGTCCATTCTTCGCCACCTGTCACACGTCATTATAATGCTGGGAACGGCACCCCTCCATCACTGCGGACTATGAGCTCTTCTGTCGCTCAGTCCCGTAAGAAACTCACTTCCGTGGATGACAGTGGCTATATTTCTTCGCTTGATTCGTCTGTCATGCGCCAGAGCAAAATTCTACCCACTGACTCTGAACGCCCGCGTCATAAGCGTGGTCGTGCTGAAGAGGAGATTGCTCGCATTCGGGCTTCGTCCTATGAGAGCCCTACTAAGAACCGCTCTGCTTCGAATTTCGTGCCGCCGTCTTCCTCGCCAATGCGCCACAATACCGCCCTCCTCCACCCACTGACGCCTGCTATGAAGTTTAAGGCTTCTATTAAACCTCCCGCATCAGTCTCGCCCAACACCAACTTGCGTATGCACCGTGACAAAGTTCAGAGTATGCTGCAGTCGCCTCTCCGCAAGATGACTGGCATTTTCGGAGAAAACACACCTTGGAGCCCTGCCTTTAAACTCGAGGAGTCTGCGTATTTGAATGATACCATGATTGAGAATACCAACTTCGACATTTTTCAGGAAATGGCCAATGATGATTTCTTTTCAGGACTACCCAATATTGAGCAGGGATCGCCCATTAAACGCCCTGTCAAGCGCGGGAGGCTGGAACGCACCCAGTCTTTGCTTGATACACCGGGCCCAAAGATTTGGGAAGACGGCGTTCCTGCTTGCCTTGATACTCCTAGCCGTGCCTTCGAAGGCTTAAGCTCGCCAACAAAGCATTTGATGGGCTCTCCTTTGAAGGCTTCCGCCTTGAATTCAACAATACCCCCTCCGCCAAAAATTACTGTGTCTGGATCATCCAAGGCGGACACATCAAACCCGACCACTGGCGCTGCACCGCCTAGCATACAAGCCCCTCAGCTACCATGGGCTGCGCTATCGTACAACCCTGAGCTTCGGTTGGACGAACCTGCCGAAGTTTCTGGTCTGGACATGCTCCAAGGCTTCCAGAAGCTTGGCTCTGGAGAAGCGCTCTCTGGGGCCACTGCCAACAAAGGTACCAGCAGTAGCACCAAGCCAGCACCAAGCCGGTTTTTCCCAATGTTCTAATGAACGCGTATTATTTTCGATTGCGCTCTTTTCTTTATCCCACAAATCCCATATCGGTTTTCACCTATCACGAAGTCATGAATTCAGCTGTCCCTCTCATCATTTTTATTACCGACTACTCTTTGACACATTTTAAAACAATCATCTAAAATACCTTCACCGGCATTGGCGTTTGTGGCATTGCGACGCAGACCATATGAACTCCCCACGATGATGATGACTCAGTACCCTTGCGCATACATTTTCTTTCTTTCTTTCTTTCTCTCTTTCTCTCTTTTTTTGTTCTTTTTTTCTTTTTCTACCGTGCTTTCGTTCTGTGTCATGGATATGGGACATCTTTCGGAGAAGTCTCCAATTTATAGAATAAGCATGCCTCATGTAGCAGCTTTTATCTTGATTTTCTTGCTTGCGCCCTTTTTTAATGGTGGGGCTATCTTGCTGCGTCTGTCTTTACTAGTACCACTACTTTTACTATCACTAAGTCTTAGTCCTAGTCTACAGTTGTCCTCATTCAAGGACAAGAAATGTTATGTTTTTGTTTTTTCCCCCAATAATTGAGAAGTGGAGGCTATCGTCGAGTGTATCTTTTCTTTTCTTTGAATTTCAGTTTTTTCCCGGCATGAATTTTGATCTCGCGTGATGAGACATGTAATAACGGTGAAATGTATGTAGTTGGACGGGTCTTTTTGCCAATTTATAAAGGATTCTTACAAAGGTTTGATGATGTCACACAGTAGTTGAGCGTCAAGCCCCGTAGAATTATAATGCAATTAGTTAGATTCTTTAGCCTGTTTGCAAGTACAGCCAGCGGACAAATATCCGTGTTATCTTACCACATAAACTATGAAGCAGTAGCTTTCGTAGACAAGTGACCCATGGGGTACTAGTACGCTTAGAAATAAGGCCTTGGTCATGTACACCGCTCTCCTGCACGAAAGACGACTTCAACTTGACAGGGAGAAACTCGGTCAGATCTCTAATTTGCCCCTAACGATCGCATCTTACGCAAACTTACCACAGCCGTGCAATCTCACTTGGTGTTGTTTAGAACTTGATGGCCGAGGGGGCCCGTTTCTGAAATGTAGCTTGTTTATGCTAAACGTGCCCGTTTGGGCTTGGTCGGGCTAGGCACTGTACATCCACGCCCTCGTGTGACCTTCACTTTCGCACCCGTTGGTTGTGGCCCCGTTCTAGCGGATGGGTGGATGCTCCAGGCGCCGGCCAAGACGGACATGTATCTCGTCTTCCGCCGCTACCGCCATGAGGCTCTCCGGACGGATCACCGTGCCGATGGCAGACATGCCAATTTGGCGCTCCAAGTACGAAGACGTTGGAGCGGACTCTTTGGAGCTCGTTCGGTAAGGAGGAAGCGTTGATTTCAGCAACCAAGAATTCCCTTGGTTGTTCGAAGCTTTACCGCCAGCAGTAAGCTATGGGGGGAGGGTACCTGGCTGGAGCTGTGTAGATCGAGCCGAGATGAAATATTCGGTAGCAGAGGCTGTTAAGCTCGCAGAATATCAAAAGAACTCTGTCCCCGTGCATCGGCTGTTGTCCGCCATATCTGCAATCATTTCCAACTTGGATGTTGCGAATAAGCCTCCAAACCTTGACTAGATGGGGACTGCGATTGTTAGTTACTGTTTGTTGCATGGGTTGATGAATAAGACTTGGTGGCACAAACCAGGCACCGAGGGTTATATTGTATCATGGCAAATGACCATGGACTATACAGTCGTGGATCTCGAAGACAGTACAAGCCAGCCCCAACAAGATAGTCGCTGTACGCTAGCCGCCTCAGGGATGATTGTAGCCATAGTACCTCCGATTTGTATGAAGCCCCTCGCTAGTATAAGCAACGAACTCCGCAGTTTGAATTCAAATGTGTTCTTTTGGAATTGTACTGGCAGTTATCGAGACAAATTTCGAGGCTTGTAGGGGCTCTGTAAAGCTAAGCGAGAGTATCGTCGTGGAGACTTGGGGCTGATTAGTCATGGGGAGACACTGAGCTCAAACTCTTGCTGTACGCGATATTGCTTTATTGTCAGTTTATTTATTTGATTTGTCGCTTTTTGTTTTTCCATTTTTTCCAATTTTTCTTTTCATTCTCGATACAAGGAGGGCCTGCATGTGAGGCAACACGACATCTAATTAAAACCTGAAGACGACTAAGGCGCAAGAAAGTACAAAGTTTGAGCATCTAGATAGCAGGGAGCGATCAAGGAGGAAAGAACGAAAGTGTACACAAGGATAGAGTGCTGTTGATAGCACAGAAACCTGGCATGTTGTAAGCATAAATAACAAGAAGGTGTCCGCCCGGGCTTTTCTATCTTTTCTAAAGGAGGCAATGGGGGAGACAATATGGGATGGGATCATCGACGCGGGTTAACGTCGATTGATAGGCTAGGAAATAAATGTGAGTAAGAGTGAATAGGAACACGAAGAGAAGAGAGAAAGAGAAAAAGGGGGCGGCTAGGATTTGGAAGTCCTGCGTTCTTCAGGGAAAGGGAGAAAGACAAACGTGTGTAGATGAGGTATAGAATAGTAGAGAGTAGGGCGGGAAGAAGAGCCATCGATACAAAAGTCTCGTTGTAAGAGGGGGCATTAGTCGGCCGGGCCTAGAGAACAACAAACAAGACGCAGGAAAAAAAAAGACTCATGGCACATGGGCACGACCGTCTCGAGGCGCAATACGAACCACTGCCAGAATGAGACTAGAGGCAGGCAAAGGATGCGGCGAACTGCGGCTATGGCCGGCCAATTTTCAACATCTGCGCATTGGCGGGGGACCCAGCAAGGACAGGACTCCAATGGTGCTAGTACATGCGCAATCTTCCAGACCACGAAGCTTCTTTGGGATTCACGGTGATTTGGTAAGGGAAGGGGTTGTTGGAAGAGGAGGTGACGGGCGGAATATGGCCTTTGTTGAGGGACACAAAGTTGGTGATGTTGATGACTTCGTTGAGCAGGGTTCGGCTCATGGCCTTGCGTAGCTTTGCCCGGTCTGGTTTTGAGTTTGCACAAACTGGCATTAGTCAATGGGTCGCGGTAGGTTGGTGTGGTGTAACCGAAGTGGGGGTTAGGAAAGGGTTGTCAGTAACGGAGTGAGCTTACCATTCTCATTCCGCGGCTGAGCTAGAGAGACCTTGAGAATCCAAGACTCCCAGCACACTTCCTCATCTGCACGCGGGATCCAGCCAGTGCGACGACGTCGTTCAAAAAATTGGATTTTTACAATGCCACGTTTGTTGCCGGACTGGTCAGCTTGCGACACACCCCCATGGGGCAATGGAAATGGCGACGAGGTGGTCGAGGAATTGGCTGAGGGGGTTCCAGTACGGTTCCCCCCAGGACCAACACGGGCTAGCTCTAGATCATGCGCTAGTTTGGCGACACGCTGGTCAATCAGGGTCTCTAGCTCAGCGTCGACAACGTAGGGCAGGGGAAGGTCGAGGCATCTGCGTGTGCGAGGTTCGATGGTGGGAAAGTAGCGATGGAAGAAGATTGTGTGGAGAAGGGCTATAGTTTGGGCGCAATAAGGAGGAGGATTGCAGAATGACGGGTTAGCCAGGCTGAGCCATCAGACCAATTAGAAAAGAAGCGCAAATTGATTGGAGAACGGGGACATGAAACAGACAGATGGGAATAGAGACACACCTTTGACAATCTCGCGAACAGAGTCTGGGTCTGAGATGGCCTCCAGCACAAACTCGTGCGGGTTTTGCTGCTGTGGTTGGTCCATGTTGAAGAAGACAGCGAGGAAAGAAGCCGTGCTTTTGCTTTTGCCCACGGGCGCAGAGGAGCGGAATAGCGAAGAGCAGACCGAGCGGAAAGACCAAGATGGGACGTCAAGCTGGCGGCCGCTGAGCTGAGCGGATGGCCGCGAAACAGCAAGAGAAGAGGGAAAAGGAGGGGAGGGAAGACGGGGAAAAGCGATGCGGGAAAACAAAACCCACTAGTGGTCTTGTCTGTTGCTGCTATCGTTGTTGTTGTTGTTGATGTTGTTGTTGCTCTGTAGAAGGTGTGCAGTGGTGTGCAGATGGGGATGGAATAGGCTTTTCTCTTCTTTTCTTTACCCCACCATTGGCTGGCATGCAAGTCCTGCAGCTTGGTGCAAATCCACAGGTCTAGGGGAAGACCCGGCCTGCACTTGACCTTGCGTGAGGGTAGCTGGGTTTCCTTTGTTTTCTTTCTGGCAGATAGTCGAAACGAGATAAATCCTGCTCTGGAATCTGGGCGTTGATGGCGTCGCGACCTGGGGATTTTGTTCAGCCTAGGAGGGGGCAAGACAGGCGCAGCAGCGAGCGTGTCAATGTGAAAAGGGATGGGAAGAATGGTAAGAGGCTGCCGTCATCGAGTATACACATATGCCATAGGAGGGAGGGCTGGAAGCATGAGAACCAAGCGCGCAGCGTTTCGTTGGACGGGACAAAAGGGGCATAGAAGACTGATGATGATATGAATGGTAAGTCGCTCTAATCTCTCTCTAATCAATGAAGCCCCAGAGGACAGTGACGACATTGGTGTGGCGGTCTTTGTTGAAGTGTGGCGCTTGGGAGCTGTGGCGACAAACATCTCCCAAGGGGGCGGCGCCATTGATTCAGCTTTGGCGGCTTTGCATAGCTGTCGTACAGTGTGTCCCTGCGCTATAGCAGCCTGCGTTAGGGGGTCTTTAGGCACGTGCAAAGGCTGCATCCCACTGAACATACAGGCATCTGGGTGCTGGCTCAGCGGTGGCTTGCAGACCGCGGCTCGTCGCGCTGCCCAAATTCACGGCTTTCCTTTTGATCGCTCAACGATTTCACGTGCATACCCAAAGCTCATCCTCTGCCTTGCATCCGGCACCGAGTTGGGGCCCTTCATCACTTTCCGTCTGTTGAATATACCTCTCCGCCCATTCGGCTTGACGCTCTGCCCTGCCCTGCCCTGCCCTGCCCTGCCCTGCCCTGCTCTCCGGCCCTCTGCGAAGACATTTGCTGTATCTTGCCTGCCGACGTATTCCAGACTGACCATCTATCTGCCTTGCACTCGGCCCATCCAGCACGTCACATCTGCTCAGCTACAGCGCCGCCTTGTTTTGTCTCGATTCCCCGATATCTGCTTCGTCTTAGCCCCTGTCCCGCGTATCGATTCCATACTTGCCACACATGCTATCTGCGACAAGGCGCTGGCTCAGGCGCAATCGCACACCCGTCGCTGTTGGCCTTGGTGTATTAGGCGCTGGGTACATCGCCGCTCAGTATGTCACATCCAAGATCAACGATGCCCGCGAGCGGCTAAGTAGCGAGAGAGTCGCCAAGGAAAAGTAAGTCTCCGCAACAAGCCTTGTATTGACTGCACCTGGCCATCCCCAACTCCGCCCTTCTCAGTTGCTTCGTCTCCGGCTAACGCTCGTCCTCACTCGCAGTCTCCGGCGGCGATTTGAACAGAACCAGGAGGATTGTATGTTCACCGTGCTCGCTCTTCTCCCGACTGCGACACAAAACATAATTGACGCTATGAACACCGAAAATATCACCTATCAGATCCAGCGCGTGAAAGGTACTAGCAGGGCTGGGTCGACTGCCACCTTGTCGACGGCTGGTCCCCCAAGCCTGGCTGATACTGCGATCACCGAGGATGACGGGAGGAGCACTAATAGCGAAAGCGGAATACACGTAAGCCAGATCGTGCTCCCTTTGCAATTGACAGCACCTGCCATTCCTGCGACCGTTCCTGAAGATCAGGTTATGTCTGCCGGGGCCCCTGCTGCCGAGGCCAATGGCCAGACCGAAACACTTGCTACCGCCGATGAAGCCAAGACGGAAGAGTCCTCAAAAAACGGCCGTCCCGATTCCGCTCCCACCGGACCCGTTGATGCTGATGCTGATGCTGATGCTCCTGCTCCTGCTACGGCGGCTGCCACCACGGAAGCTCCACATGCCTCTGCGACACCAGACCGGCCTGCTGTCTCTGTCCAGGCGGCTCCCGAGATTGAGGTCGCCCGGCCGCAGGATGACGGCGAAGCTACAGCACAGGCGGCCGCTGAAGCCAAGGCCCAAGCCATAGCAGCCAAGGCCGCTCGCAAGACTAAGCGCCAGCTCTGGGCTGAGTTGACCATCAGCTGTAAGCCCTGTCACTTTCATCCTGCACTCACATCTCCCTCCACCCTGCCTCCATGCTAACAACATCCAGCAATTACCCGCGCATTCACTCTGGTCTACACCCTAGCCCTGCTGACGATGCTCACACGCATCCAGCTCAACCTGCTTGGCCGCCGCAGCTATCTGTCTAGTGTCGTCACCCTGGCTATCCCCAACTTCTCATCTGGAATTAGCCTCGAGAACAACGACGACATCGATTCCTCGGCCGTCTACGAGTCCGACTTTGAGGCGAACCGCAAATATCTAACATTCAGCTGGTGGCTGCTTAACCGCGGCTGGGTTGTTGTCATGCAGCGTGTGGAATCTGCCGTGCGCCAGGTATTCGGGCCCCTAAGCCCCCGCGACTTGTTGTCGTTTGACCAGCTTGCCGAACGTGTTTTGGCTGTTCGCAAGCTAGTCGAGGGCGCATCACCCGAAGAGCGTAAAAAGACAAACTGGCTCTCTGTTCTCCTGCCCCCTCGTGAGGATGAGGACTTTGTTATTCGCGAGTCGGGTATCCTGGACACTGGCCGTGACTTGAATGATGCCCGGGTTGTTTCCTGCTCAGACTCTACTGCTCCTACTGCCCCCGTGTCGCTTCGCAAGTTGATCGACGAGACTGCAGACATCATTGAGTCTCCCTCGTTTATCCATGTCCTTACTCTCCTGCTGGACCGCGGCTTCACTGCTCTAGTTGACCGAAAACTTGCCATTGGCGCTTATGACCTGCCGCTGCCCGACCAGGTTCTCACCGACTCGTTGGAGATGCGCGAGCTGCGGTCGACGCGCGTTGTTCTCCTACCCAAGATCTTATCCGTTCTAACCCGCGAGGCTCATGTGATTGGCAGCGGCATATCCAAAGAGAATGAGTACCTGCGGGAAATGGAGCAGGTTTCAGAGCTCGAGGCCTTTTCTGCTGTAGTGTACTCCAGCAACTGGGAGGCCGACATCCAAGGCGACATGGGCTTTGGTGCGCCCCCATCTGTCTCTCTTGGTGCGCCAACAAAGAGAGGTGGTGCCTCCCAAGCGATCAGGGGACCCGGTTCCCAGACACCTAGGGCAGTGCGTGATGATGAAGATGAGAGCGTGGTTACGATGGGCGATACAGGGCAGAGTATGGTCATTGTAGATCCCGGCTTTGAGAATGTGTGGGAGAAGGTAACATCAGAGGGGAAGTAGAGACATATAGTCTGTTGTGTTTTCTTTTTCTTCTTTTCTCGTAGTTCTCTCATGCCATCACCAATAGGTTTTTTTCCCCGTCTCTTTTCGTTTCCGATATAGTTGATCGATCCATCTTGCAAGCACTTGGAGCTCGCTCTTCGATAAACAGCCACGAGCGGTGCATGTGCGTACTACATACGCATCTGTATAAAGGTAGGTAGCTATATAGACCTGTTACGCGAATGCATAGAAACATGTGTGCACATCATCTCACATTGAAAAAGGCAATATCATCCTGCTAACCACACGAGCTTGACTGACGTGCATACGAGCGTCTTCATAAGGCACTGGCGATCTTCCGTGAAGTGAAGTGACGGTCAACAGTAGAAGCAAATTACACATCGGTATAATGACGAACCGCACCGAAGAAGCAAAGCATTGGCAGTAGTCAAAAAGAAAGAACAAAGAACAAAGAGAAAACAGGACATACAACTGTATATAGCACAAAACAAGCCCATACCCTAAACACCAGCCGCAAACCATGACCATGTCTAACCTCGGGGCGCTTTCCTCCTGCGCATGTTTTGTGTGGGAGCTTCGCCTGCAGACGTAGCCAAGCCACCGCCGTCGCTCTTGTGTCTGATGGGTACGGCTGCACGCATCTTGCCGCCTTTGCCCACTGCCGGCTTACGAGCCTCCTCTTCCTTTTTCTGCTTCTCCTCCTTTTCCTCGGCCACGGCCTTGGTGGCCATGAACTTGACCTTGGCTGACGGGTTGATGGCAAAGAATTCCCTGCTGTTCTCATCGATGGCAAACTCCTCATCCTGGAAGAGTTTGGAGAAACGGTCGTCGCCAAGTAGCTTGGCTGATTTCTTGTCGTTGGTCGCTGCCTTTTCGGCTAGTCGCTTGTTGACCTTGACCGCTGCCAGCGCCTTCTTGTGGCCACGGATGCGGCTCTCACGGTCCTTTTCAATCTTGGCACGGATCATCTTGGTGCGCTGCTCTTCCCAGAGAGTCGGCTGTGTGATCAAACGAGCTTCGTCGTAGAGTCGCTGTGCTACAAAGTATCCATGCATGTACGGCCGCAGCAACGACGTCTTTCCTACAAGATGTGCCATCTGCAGGGTGCGGAGCTCCTCGAGCGTGACGAACTTGTAATTGTCGTAAACCTGGCCGGCCGGCTGGTTCGAGCTGCCGCCAGTCACAGCTCCGCTGCCGTCGGCGTAGTCTTCGACTAGCGAGTCGAGGAAAGTGCACCAGCGTGGTGCAGGGCCAAGCGTCGGGACAAAGAAAATGTTTTGACGGGGGCCCTCATTGGCTGTCAGTATCATGCCACTATCGGGATACCACGCCACATCGTTGATGTCGACACTTGAGGATGCATGGGTCCATGGTGTGCCGTCCTTGCGGTCCCATAGCTTTATGATAGTCTTGTCCGCAGAGAGCACCTTGCCCTCGGTTGTGCGCACGCTTTCGGTGCTGCTCTCTAGGAATATGAGTTTTTGGATAGCCCAGCCATTGCCCTGGTCCTTTTTTAGCAGCGGCTGTGGAGACCGCAAATCGTATAGGTACACCAGCCCATTGGTAGTGCCCGTGGCTAGTGTTAGGCCGCTGCGGTCAAACTCCAAGCAGCTGATGCCCACCTTGTCATAGGCAGAGTATGAAGCGCCCTTGGGCAGTGGCAAGACGGCCGCCCGTGTGCGTGACCGGGGGTCCCAAAACTCGGTTGTCCCCAGACTGGTACCATAAGCCTGAAGGCCATGTGATCTTTCGGCAAGAGCCACTGTGTCGATACTGCCGGCGTCAATCGCACCCTGCAGGCCCACAGGATCAACCGATGTTGTGCTTTGGCCACCGATATCCAGCTCCAGAGACTTCATGAAGCGGCCTTGCTCGAGGTTCAGCCTGAAAACCTCGCCCATTCCGTCTGCATTAGGCCCGACACTAGTAATTAGAGCCTCGGCTGTCCGTGTGTCGTATTTAAGATCTCGGCCGTATCGGGGGATACGAGTAGCATAATGGAGGCCGCCGGCTGCGTGAAAGTTGAGAGATCGGTCGGACTGCAGATGCAGACTCTTGCGGGCATCCGGGGATAGCAGCACAAAGCGGCGGTTTGTGGCATCGGTGTGGCGCTCATACGACAGCGAAAGGTGTTGGAGGTAATGCGTGTGGATCTGTGGCTTGTATGTTCCCGTGCTCATCAACCACTCGCCATCTTCGCTGACCTGGAGGCACTGGCTGGCCTCTTCAAATCCAAAATCCTGAAGTAGCTCAATGCCCTCTTCGCTCTCCTGGCGCAGCTGCCTCTTGCGTTTGCGCGACAGCCAGTCAGGCAGAGGACGGGCAGTGTCCTCGCCGGATATTGTGTAAACAGGGACCTCGGAGTCTGTAGTTAGCTTCATTGTGGCAGAGCGGCAGAACGACAGCCAGTATACAGGTGGTGTAGCAGCGGTTGGGGGAAGAATAATAAAGGGTTGGTGCTGAGAAATCCAGGCTTTGTTCGTTGTCGCAGAGAAGCTTGGGGGAGATTTTCGGCGGCTTGGGATTTTTTTCTCGGTGAGCCTTATCAAGCTTATCGCCTGGTCGGTGAACATATCGTATTTATGTGGGGCGGTTCTGCTCACCGAGTCTACCACCTTGGCGCCCGCCGTATACCGAACAGCGCCAACGATGACAATGTACGTAGATACATGTATATATATGTGTGTCTCTCTCCCTCTCTCCAATCGTGAGTCGCAAGTCGCAGGCCGCATTTATTCCTCATTTACATCAAGGTCCTAATAAACTGGTCTAGCCCCATCTCAAAAAGCTCGTTTTTCACCCCTGCACCGCCCTTGTGTTCCACGGGCGCAAGAGGGTTCTTGACAACTACGCAAGGATATAGGATCAGCACAATGCCACGCAGTAAGAGGGGAATGGGTCTTGTAGGCAAACGCCACACATACTGTACTCAACCCAGAGGTTTATATAGATCTGATGCAGCACATTGCGCATGCTAGGTGTTGCGGTGTCGGTCAACATCACAAAGCGCAGGTTTGCTGGCGTCTCGTAGTAGTGTAGCTTGTATTGCCCTGTTCGATAGGAAACAAACGCATCGTCGTCGCCACCGAGCTTGCGCACCATGTTGCGCAGCGAAAACACGGTTCCGAAGATGAGCTTGGCATCGTCGGCAGTCGAATGCTTCGACGGCGGCAGAGGCGGCAGGGTGGGATTTAGCGGATCGGACGCTGCCCAGGCTCTAGTATAGACACACTCCGCTAGAGCGCAGAATCCAGCAGTTAGTCTTGGTGATGGCAGCAGATCAAAGGCAGCCCTAGCTAGGAGCGGACGACGTACTATGACGGTCAAAGACGAAGAACGAGTAGATGGTCATGGTGGTGGCAGCAAAGCAATGATCGCAGCCCAGATTCAGTCAGCGGCCATTGCCTAGCAGTGCGCTAGAGATCGTTGGTTAACTAACGGTGGGGGGGGGGGGCGATGTGACGTGCGGGCCGAAGCAAAATCGGGAATGGGGGTCTGGCTATGGTACGTAGACGAAACTTGAAGCGCAAGCTCTCGATCTTGAGTGATGTTGAGGCACAGCTGGGGGGATGTTTCTAAGGGGGATATGCATTTACTAGGGCCTATCTAGCTAGATACTAGATGAAATGTGGAGTTCAGTTTTGCAGCCCGAAGCTTCAACCTCCAACAGGCTTGCTTGCTATCTATCGCCTGTGAACGAAATGCTATACGAAACCAACTCCATCAATCAGGATACCCGCAGAGAGATGTAGACGCCAACGAATAATCAGAATACGGGAAATCACGAGCCCATCTTCTCGCCCGGCTGTAGAGCCAGCCCACCTCTAGGCTAGGGTTTGCGATAAGGCTGACGTCAGATCGTCTCCTCAAAGTATGAAACAGGCTCCGCGACGCACAAAGAGAAAAATAAACCAGCATTCAGGCACAACTACAATCGTATCATTTTGATCAGACACGCAGCCTGAACGCGAAGCACAAGACGTGGTAATATTTTTGCTTTTTTTTTTTTTTTTTTTCCTTTTGTTTTTGTCCATGTCCAGGCCTGATCGTCATTGGCACCTGTGTTTGACCCCTCCTTTCGCCTCCCCTAACCAGGCTAGCTTACAGAAGACCCTGCCACTAACAGCGCCAGAGTCAAGGCAAAACGCAGGCTCTATGGCCTAGCCTCAACTTCTTTCCTCTGTGCCTAGAGTCTCGTTCATGCTCCCTCCCCTCTCCCTTCACGCCTCTTCTTTCTTATACTCCAGCCCGTTTTCAGGCCTCACTGGGGCATTGCGCTCGTTGACAGACTTGATTTGATACTCCTCCCTTTCCATCTCTTCACCCGCCATGTCTATCTCTACTACTCCAGAACCTGCCAGCCACGACACCGTTCCAGGCCATGATGTGGTTGAAAAGCCAAACGCCCAACCTGGTCTATTGCCGGCGTTTGTGCCACAGCCATGGGCGCTGCGCTCTGAAACTTCGCAATCTCTAGACGCTTCTATAGACCCCCAGATGGCAAATGCTCTGTAAGCTGTCTCTTTCTGCTCGGCACACTGGCCTGGCCAGTTGCGCTTGCTGCATGTTTACTAACTGAAACTCGCGCTGTTTGTGCGTATAAGATACCACAAGCGGACTCTCAGCGAGTACTCTATGCTATCTCCTGGCCCCGGAACACCGTCTGGATACCACAGTCCTATGCGACACCACCGGCGAACCCCTTCAATGCGCACTACTGTAAAGGTAAAGATACGCATGGCCTGGCCTTTCAGCATGGTGGCTGTTCTTAACCCGGCTTTTTATTCATCTAGGAAACCCTGAACGCGCGCTCGGAAAACTGCGTCTTGTACCATCGTGTGAATCAGTACCGCTTGGGCCGCGAGATTGGCCATGGTTCTTATGGAGAAGTGCGCGTAGGCACAGACTCGGAGGGCCATCAATACGTAGGTTGTCGGCATCGCAGAGGTCTGAACCCGTCCGATGTCGTTGGCTGACGCTCCCTCTCCTGCAGGCTGTCAAAGAGTTTTCCAAATCCCGCATGCGTCGCCGAGTCCAGTCGCAATTACTGCGTGCTCGTGGGCCTTGCCGGCTTGCAGGGCCTGGCACACGGCCTGGGTCCAGACTAAGTCGGCCTCCGCTCAGTCCTCGTGTCTCGGTAATGGACCTTGATGTCCCAGTTGCCGGCGATCCCCTATCTCTCATCAGGCAAGAAGTAGCCGTCATGAAGAAGCTTCACCACGAGAACCTCGTCCAGCTCATTGAAGTCCTTGACGACCCAGAGGAAGACTCGCTGTATATGGTGCTCGAGATGTGCCAGCGTGGTGTCGTACAATCGTTTGACGAGAACAAAAGAGCCAAGCCTTTGGATGAAGAGAAGGCTAGGCACTACTTTCGGGACTTGATTCTTGGCATTGAATATCTTCATTCGCAATGCATCATCCATCGCGATATTAAGCCCGAGAATCTTCTGCTCTCCGAGGATGACGTGCTGAAGATCTCCGACTTTGGAGTTTCTCAAATGTTCACTGATGTTCGCAACGAGGACATGAAGATCTCCAAAGATGCCGGGTCGCCAGCATTCATGTCCCCGGAGCTGTGTCGACCCAAGCACGGTGATGTTTCCGGCAAGGCCGTTGACATCTGGGCTATGGGCGTTACCCTGTACTGTTTCCGCTATGGCAAGATCCCCTTTGAAGAAGGCGATAATCCCTTTGAAATATACGAAAACATCCGCACGAAAAGACATGTGCTTCCGAAGGATGAAAGCCCGGAGTTTGTCGACCTGATGGACCGCATCCTGGACAAGGACCCCCTCACGCGGATCAAGATGCCAGAGCTAAGAGTAAGGCTAAGTCTCGGTGCCACATCCCCTCTCCCTGTTGTCTCCATCTTGCTGAAATTCCCCGTCACTGTAGGAGCATCCCTGGGTTACAATGTCTGGCATTGATCCATTGCTGCCGGAAGAGGAGAACTGCGCTGAGTTCATTGAAGTCCCCAACGAATTAGAGCTGAGCCAAGCCCTGACCCGCAGAACAACAAACATTTTCACGGTGGTGAGTTTCTCAGTTCCTCCGGTCTAGGAGGCTTCATCCCCCACCCATACACACACACACACACAGCTGGTCTAACGCTGCCAAATTTTGTAGATGAAAGTTCTGTCCAAACTAAAGAGCAGGGTAGCAAGGCGCAAGGCTCATAAGAGCAAATCTCCCCAAGAGCCCTTATCCCCTGTTACCCAGGCCAATCTGTCCGAGTCCAATGCCCAGCTTGCTGCCGAGCTAGCTAGAAAACGGCAGCACTACAAAGCCAACAAGAAGCGGCCTAGCTTCCTTGACCTCCCCGTCGAAGACGACCTGGCCAGCCCTGGCAGTTCTCCTCCGCACAGCGATGGGCCCGGACCCCCTGTCCCCTTCATTAGATACCTAGGCATTGGCACAGGTTCTCAATACCACGTACCCAAAAACGATGAGGACAATGATTATGTCGCCGAGTCGCCAACCTCAATCAACTTTGCCTCTTCCGATCTAGAAGGCACCCACCAATACAAGTCGCAAGTGCTAAGCGAGTCACCAAAGTATACAAGCGGTGGCAGCGACTGGGAAGACAAGGGCTTGTGTGAACATACAATGGCCTTGAGAGTTGACTCGGGCTATGGGGAGATATCAGGAGATTTAGAGAAGACGAATTAAAGGATGAATCTAAGGAGGGAATAATACGCGCAGCATTAGGACGCAGCCTCGGCGTCTGTTCTTTGAAAATTCGATTGGTTGAAGACCACAAACTCCTATACTACATACCAAGCCTTTTGTGCGATAGGCTCGGGGGCTTCTTTGGTTCCTTGTACCGCTGAAAGTGGAGCTAGGATTCGTTTTTCGGCCATTTGTATCCGAAGTCCGGCACCGCAAGGTGGGTCCCATTAAGGTACTACCAAACCTCGAGCCCTCAGCAGCAAGGTCCATAGCATAGTGGTATACCATGCCACGGAACTACGTTCTCCTATCAAGACGATAAGGTTGGATTTGAAGCCAACGCGCTCCTGCTAGTCAATGTGCCACCTCACACTTGCAGCGGCCGCAGCCTGCATCTAGACTAGTCTATTACATGTATAGGTAGATCCCGAGACAATTGCAAGCAACCTAGCTCCGGTATCTACAGCCACTAGCCCTCAAAGGCGCTCACCGCAACACCTGTTTCAGAGAACTGCGCGCCATGGCTGAACACCCGATGTGGCGTCCCTTTTTTCTCCGTTACGTTATCCAGGCCTTACTTCAACACCGGGCTAAACCCATCTGTCTTGTCTTACCTGTCTATCAACCAGCCATCCGGTGCCCCCCCCCTCAATGTAAAAAGCAGGGGAAAGGGGCTGAGATCTCCAGCGCAATAGCCAATCTCATGTCAAACGTACGTACTCGACGCCTAAAACACATGCGAGGATTCTACTCCTGTGATAACCCGCCGAGCCTCAAATAAAAGCGTACTTTTTTACTAGACCCGGAGTCCTACCCCTTTAGGAGATACCGACTGCCAGTGTTTTGTCTTCTGCTACTTTACTGCAGACGCACACATGCAGAGTACAATCCCCTACATACATCGCAACCAAGGCCAGGAAAACACAAACGCGTCGACAAAACACTCATGTCAAGCAATCTCCTTCGCTTACACCATTTGTGTTGTGCTGTGTGACGCAGGAAAAGAAAATACCGGTCCATACAGCACAGGATGTTGTACTACCCCAGAATATGTTGCTTGTACATGTGCTCACGCACGGAGCTTGGACAGCTGTGCCGCCGTTGCATAAGAACATACACACATATGTTCATGTGTGTATGGAGGGAGGCGAAGAGGGAGAGATAAAGAAAAGGGAGGGAAGAAGAATAAACGAGGCAGGAAAGTAGAAAAATGGACGAGCATGCAGCCCGGAAAAGGCCAGGGCCCAGCTTGTAAACACGCATTCAGGTCGCCCTGAAGATGGATGCATGGCTGGCCATAGCCCAGCACCACAACTGCCTGAACCTACCTTGCTGCCTGCGCTGCACTTTGCTACGCCCGTCATACACGCATGTCGCGTCGCCCTTCGTTTCCGCTATTGGCGAGGCTAGCTTGAAGAGGGGTGTGTGTGGGTGTTAGAAGAGAGGGGTAGGCCCGGCTTTTTCACATTATAGAGTAACATTGCTCTTATCCCGCGTCGTACCTTCTGCATGCGGTGGATACCGAGAAGCCCATTGCTCAAGCATGGACCGAGAGCAAGCCCGTGACGGCTGGTTGTTGCGCCCTGTCCATCAGGTTGTTTTTTTGCTGTCTATGCTTTTTTGTTATATTTATGCATGGCCAGTGTGTGTTATCTTGCCTTGCTTATTCTTCTCTCTTAGACTTGACTGTTGTACCTTTTTAGGACAGCGTAGCAGTGCGTACGGTGCGTAATTGCGGCGGTGGTGACTGTAGACAACGGGCAAGTTGTTTTATTGCTACTATTCTGCTTCAAGGTGACATATCACATGCTCACCGCTTGTTCCGTGGCTCATTGGCTGTCTGGTTGTCGAGCAATAGAAGGTGTATGTAATCATAGAAAGATGATCCTTCTATATAGGCAAATGTCCATGACGGCTGGAGATTTGTAGCTTGCAGCCACTGGTCTTGGCGGCTATAACAGAAAACAGTACAGATTGCCCACCTCTCTCGTTGCCGGTTCTGGACTGCATGTATGTATGATCGCATTGGATGGCCCTTTGGAAGGCCATTTGTCTGTGTTTGTGCATGCCAGTGCTACCAGACCTAGCTATTTCCGACCTCTAGGCTTTCGAGTTCAGACCACGAGTATGCTGTTCTGTCGCACGCGTGCGAATATGCATCTGCCTGTGCATATATATACGTACAATGTCGAGGCACGTATACATTCTTGCGCACATGTGCAGTCAAGATAGCAATGCTAGGGAAATAAGTAGCATTGATCTACCTCCACCCTCCGGCAGTCGTGACTAGCGACGTAGGGTTGCCGCTAAGGGTTGTTTAGGATCCTACTCGGAAGCCCCCACCTTTTTGCTAGGCACGGCTAATGATGATGTGAAATTGCCTGCAACCAACTTATCTCAACTACTGCTCTTGCCCAAACACGACCCCAATAGCCGGCCGAGCTTGAGCCTAAAGGGGGGATAAGCCGATGGCCAGGTCCATCCATATCAAAAGAAGGTCTGGATGAAAACGAGAAACGGCCGTCGAGCTTTGTATGCAGATATGTGAGCACACATAAGAACATGGCTATGTATATTTAGTATAACACCAGCCGCCGAAGTCGACGTTGCCGCCGTGCAGCGGGCTATGGCTGGCCCTTTGCAGGATTCGGCTGAGATTCCCACTATCCGTAGAGATCAATCCCCTCTTCTTGCTCTCGCTCTCGCTCTCGCTCGCCCTTTCTCTCCTTTCTCCCATTCCCTCTCCTTCTCCTCTTCTCTCTCTATCTACGACTGTGGCGTCTTGACAAACCTGGCAGGATATAGCACCCGACGTGGCAGCGGGCGTGGGCAAGCAAGTCTAGTGCTGTGTTAAGTAGCGTGGCTGCATTGCTGTATATTACCTGTGGTGTGTGGCGGTCTGCATGGAGAGTATATGCATTGAAACAGGTATCAAAAGGTAAGTCGCATCTAGTGTGTGCCTGTGATATGTACCTGTGCTTGTGCTTGTGCCTGTGCTTGTGCTTGTGCTTGTGCTTGTGCTCTGTTTTCACCTGGTTCAGGGTGGGATTTTCCGAGGCTAGAAGCTGGTCTTTAAGAGACCAGCCTATCTCCAGGACAAGAATGCTGTTGGATCCAGGCCAAAACTCGAGAGAGCATGAAGGAGCTTTCTCGTCTCTTCCTTGTTCTCCTGCTCTCCGCCCCCTTCATCTTCCCCATCTCCTCCTCCTCTCCTCTCCTCC
>NETT01000099.1:6266-21612 GCA_003449175.1 Ceratocystis smalleyi | reverse complement strand
ATCTTTCGCCTATTACCACCACAGAGTGTGAGCTACCTGCGTTATATATCTTCGCGTCTTCCTGTATGTGTGCCACTGTTTTCATATTCAACACACTGTTCCCATACTCATACTGTCCTTGCCACTTATTTCTTGACGTCAGAATTTTTTTTTTCCTCTATTTTCTTGTCTGGTTCCCATGACAGCACATTTCGAAATTTAACAAACCACTATTTGGCCTGCCCTTTGCAACTTTTGTGCTCACCTCACCGTACGCATTTAAAAAGGCATTGCTTGGCTTACTCAATAGTCGAAAGATCACTCACATTTAACTAACTGCTCAAACGTTAGCTTTACTTTTTCTCTTTGGTCTCGTGTGTCCAGGCCTTCTTAGCATTTCTTTCTTTTGACAACGCCTCTTGTTAGTCAAACTCGTCGATTTCGCAAACACAAGTCAAGTCATATCTGGAACTGCAAAGGCTCACAAAACCAAATTTGCACATATCCATTGGAACATTTGACACCGCTGCTTACATCTTGTGCCCTGAACCTTGACGAACACCTACCTACTGGCAGCGAATCCAAAGTGCTTGAAATCAGCCAGAAATGCCGTCTACCATGTCCCCCAAGGACTCTCCCCTCAGCTCTCGGGCTTCTTCGATAAAAAGCATCGACCATCCCAAAAAGTCGCCCCATGTTTCTTCTCCTGACAGTGTGCCCGAAGAGCAACAGCCGAAGCCTGTCTCTGGCGGAATCAAGTTGCTTTCTCGCATGTTTTATGGCCGCGATAGTGCTCCCCGTACGCCTACCGAAAGCACCCTCCCAAGAGGCTCTAGCTTCACCAGCTCCCCGAATACCCAACCCACGTCAAATCCTTCCAATATTGTACGCACCACAACTACGCCCGTAGGTGCCGGTTCTATGGCCCCTCCGACTCGCAAGGGCACTGTAGACCCCAACAAGACAAAAATGCCCCGCTTCTATCTTGATCCCGACCCAGAAGCCCCTGGCCATTGTCACCACAGTCACCACCTAAAAAGTAGTGTCAGGCAGGAAAAACTGAGCAACATGTGGAAGAGCTGGCTGGGGAAGCACCATAACGACGGCAACAATGGAACGTACAACGAAGATCTGTCTTTAATGTCTGGATTCGCCGATATGAAGCTTGAGAAGAAGAGCTCGAACGAGCGCAAGGCCATCCTTAATGGCACTGCCACCTTCGAAGAGAAGTACGGAAAATGCCAGGAGATCATTGGCAAAGGAGCCTTTGGAATTGTCCGCATTTCCCACAAGCGCGTTCAAAACGGGTCAGAACGGTTATTTGCCGTCAAGGAGTTTTGCAAACGCGAAGATGAAAGTGAGCGCAAGTATTCCAAGCGTCTGACATCAGAGTTTTGCATTTCATCCTCCCTCCACCACTCCAACGTCATCGACACCCTAGATCTCATCAAGGACGAGCGTGGCGTATACTGTGAAGTCATGGAGTTCTGTGCCGGAGGTGATTTGTACACGCTGATTCTTGCTGCCGGTAAACTGGAAACCAAGGAAGCAGATTGTTTTTTTAAGCAGCTCATGCGCGGTGTCAACTACCTCCACGAGATGGGAGTTGCCCATCGCGATTTGAAGCCGGAGAACCTTCTGCTAACCACCAACGGCGCGCTGAAAATTACGGATTTCGGCAATGGCGAGTGCTTCCGCATGGCTTGGGAAACCGATGCCCATATGGTCTCTGGCCTGTGTGGCTCTGCGCCCTATATTGCCCCGGAGGAGTATGTTGAAAAAGAATTTGATGCTCGCGCTGTTGATGTTTGGGCTTGTGGTGTCATTTACATGGCTATGCGCACCGGCCGTCATCTTTGGCATATAGCGAAGAAAGATGAGGACGAGTTTTACGCCCGTTACCTTGAAGGCCGTCGTGAAGAAGCCGGCTATGCTCCTATTGAGAGTCTCAATCGCGTAAGTTGGTCTTGTTCTTTTTTTTGACTAGATTTTTTCTCTCCTTTATTTCAGACAACAGTTTGGCTAACTGATTTCTTTTGGCAAACAGGCTCGGTGTAGAAATGTCGTTTACTCTATACTTGATCCTAATCCCAAACGTCGACTGACTGCTAGTCAGGTCATGAAATCGGAATGGGGTCGAGAGATCAAGGTCTGTAAGGCGGGTGAAGAGGGCATTTGATTCACTTACAACCATTCAACAGCGACACCTCAGAAGCAAAGCCATATACGGATGAGCTATACACGACACGCACACTTTCTCCCGAGTCAACCAACACACTACCTGCCCGCTCACGAGATGAGTCGACCTTTCTACCCTTCTTACATTTTTTTCTTACACTTCTTTTGGTCAACACTTTTTTTTCTTTTTTTTTGCATCCTCTGCCTATACTATTTTCATCATTTCTTTTTGGCAGAGCTGATATCATCTGGCCATCTTTATTAACTTTTTTTTTCCCCTTTTTAGTATACTCTATATTTCCTATATTCCTAGGCCTGAAACACAGCCTATGAATGCAATCATGATTCTGGGACGGTGGGGAATGGAGTCAATGGTTTTCCTTTTTTGCTCTTTTCGTTATTTTTGCTGTCTTTGCCCATGTTTACTGCAATTTTCTTTTCATCTTCTTTACGTATATGGGGCGGTGGAATTTTCTTGTTGACGATGACAACCCTAAGTCTGACTGCGTGTGCGTGTACGGCAATAGCGCTATTTTTTTTTTCATGAGGTATGAGGGCTACGGAGAAGCCACAAGACAAGCATAATTTGTTGCTTCCGATCCGATAGTATAGGTGGAGGAGGAAGATTGAAAGGCAGAGGGGGAGGGGGGGGTTAGATAAGCAGTGTCTGTCACCTCAAATAGACATGTCATTATGAAACTCTTGTGGAGGAGAACAGGATAATGTGCCACAGGACGTGTCAAGTGACAACCGATGGTAAGTCTCTGTCCTTAGAGTATTATAAATAATGAAAATAATAAACGAAGTCTTTGAAAAAGCAACAACCTCGAGATGTTATGTGATGGACAAGAATTAAAAACATGCATGGGTGCATAGCCTGGACAGCAAAACAGCTCCATCAACACATGCACCACAGGAAGCAAATGACATCCAAAAGAATGTGTGCTGACATTGTAACTAGGAGGTTTTTTATTGGTTTCAGACCTGTGAAAGCAGGTGACAGAAATTATAGCCCAAAACAAGACCAAAAATACAAGCAAGACATAAGCAGGAGAGCCGGAAACAAACCATCATGAGTAAAAAGAAGGCCTGATTATACAAATAGCAGAAACACGAAAGGCGCAAAAACAAAACAAGTGTAAGTGATGGGATCAAGTGCAGCATAAAGTCTGGGGAGAAAAATAAAAATATTGGTTAAGAAAAAGGAGGAAAAGAAAATAGTAATAGGCAGACTCCAGAACACAAGAAATAGACAAAGAAAACATAGAAATTAGGCCAAGAAAAGAATGGAAGAAGAAAGAAAGTCCCAGGTCCGCAAGGTGAAAACGAGAACCAGCCTTGTGGGAGATTTTTGAAGAGAGAATCATCGTACAAATGAGGAATCGGAATAGACGGGAGGGTATCCAAGAACAAGGTAAATGCGAGACAAATACGAGGAGACATACAGTGTGTGGTAACAGAAGGAGAAGGGATAGAGTGAACAAAGGATGGAGTCAGAGAAACAAGTGTGCAGAAATCATGAGTGGAATAGGTCCCATGCTCTACTGCACAGCGACAAGAACTCGTCCTTCTTTGCCCGCTGAGTCTCGGGGCTGTCACGGCCATACCCGAATGGTCCCTGTCTCTGGGCAGCAGGGCCATGACCCAGTGGGGGCGAGGCACCCTCCTCGTACTCAGCACGGCGACGCTTAGACGCCGACGAAGGGGCAGCCGCTGCGTGGGCAGTGGGCTGCGGAGAAGGTGGTGTCGGGGGCTGGTGGCTACCGTAGTGCACGATCTTGGGCAACAGTTCGGGACGGCCGCCGGCCAGCTCAGCCTGGGCCTCCTCGGCACTCTTGTACTCGCGGGTGCGGGCACTCGGCATGCCATGCGTCATGCTAACAGGCGGGTGGCCAGGTGACGGCAGTGGCTGGGCAGAGCGCAGCGGCGGTGCATACATGCTGGAGTGGTGGTGTGAAGCCTGTTGTTGTGATGGCTGCTGCTGCTGCTGGCTGGACTGATGGTGCTGGAGATGGTGCTGTTGTGATTGCGTGGTCGCGTGCTTGGGCGTCGCACTGTCGTTGTGTGAGGAGCCGACCTTACCAAAGACGTCACTGAGAGGCGGGAGGCGGTTGTTGGTTTGGTTTGCAGGCACGTGGTGGATGTGCGAGGTGTTGCTGAGCTTAGTGCCAGATTGGTTGGTGATGTGGCGGGTCAAGGGGTGGCCGCCTTGGCCAAGACCAGTAAAGGTCTGGCCCAGCGGAGCGGACTGAATGACACGCTCGTTCTGGAAGCCCTCGTGGGCAGGAGCCATGATGGACAGGCCTGGAGGGGCCTTGTTGCGGCGAGACATTCCCGGAGTCTTAGCACTAAAGCCGCCATCCTTGGCTGTGGCAATTCCATTGGGACCGCCATCCTTGGCCGATTGCTGCAATAACCGTGCCTCGATGATCGCGCGCTGTTGTTCACGAACAGTCATGCTACGCTGCAGCTGCTCCTTCATATTGGGGTCTTGTGTCACAAGGCCGGGTGACAAGCAGGCGATGCCGACTTCCTGGATTCCCAAGCCATCGCGAGCGGTCAGGGGAGGACGAGCGGTAGCGGCACCAGAGCCAGAGGGTGCAGTCTTGGACAAGTCCAGTTTGCGAGGACGGTGGCGCGTGGTAGGCATTTGGGGAGAGGTAGGCTCTTTCTTGACGGTGATGGACGGGACACGAGGACTATTGGAAGCGAAGCACGAGGGGAGAGGTTAGGAAGGCATGAACATGTGCGAGGCACAAATAGAAGAAGAGCTGGGCTAGAAGTGAAGGGAGACTTACACGCTAGAAGGCGGCGATTTTCCAGTGTTTTGCTGGTTTCTGGGGCTGCGACTGCCGGTACGATGCGAGGAGCCTCCAGCTTGTCTTGTGCTGGCGCTGGGGGTGCTGTAGGAGTAGTTGTTGATCCTTGAGCTAGCAGGAGAAGTGGTCACGGGAGCTCCAGAAGCAGTAGAAGCGGGAGCAGCAAAATCATGGGCGTTCTTAGAAGAGGTTGGCTTGGAAGCTTGGTTGGCGACTGAGGAAGAAGAGAACGAGGGCCGGTCATGCGGAGCCGGCGAAGGAGCCATTATGGCAGCACTCATGTTGTATGTCGTGGAGGAAAAATGAAAAGGAGGAAAAGAAGATGTACAGGCGAGGAGGATTTCGAGCTTTTTTTTTTCTTGCGTCTTCGAAAAGAAAAAGAAATAGGAGATCCGGGGGGGAGGGGTCTTCAAAATTCCAGAGAAATAAAAATAGACCAGAGGGCTTGGGGAGGAAGGAGGGAGGGATAATAAAGACTAGTTTCCTCAAGAGAAGGCAAGAAAATAAAGGATGAAGGATAGAGAAGGAAAGAGACAAGAGCAAGGAAGGTACAGCAGGTGCAATCCAGGCCAAGTTCGGTGAGAATCACAAACCAAGTGCAGCAGGCAATTGCTCTAAAAGTGACCGTGTCTCGTCTCGTCTGGTCGCAGCTTCCTCGTTTATCCGGCTATGTGCCCTGGTCAAAAAATTAGGAGTAGAGCAGGAGGAAGAAGAAAAAAAAAAAGAGAGAGAAGAAGAGTAGCAGGGAAAGAAAAGAGCGGTTGTTTTTTCCTTATTGTTTCTTCTCTTCAACTCTTTGATCAAGATCAGCCAGAAAGAGCCGGTGAGGGAAAAGAAAATGGAAAGAAGCGTGAAAAGAGAAGGTGCAGAAGCAAGAAGGGAAGAGTCAGGAAAAAAATTCAGGAACTCGGGACGAGGGAAACACGTCAATCTATAAGATTGAAGGAACTTTGTCGTTGAGGTCTGCAATTGCAACAGCGGGATAAAATCGAAACGAGACTAGTGCCTGGATTGGCCTCGCCCTGGCTCCTATCGTAAAACTGACCTGAACCTGGAACTCAAAATGGAACTATAATAAAAGGAATAAAGAGAAGGAAAAGAAGGGAATAAAAGTGTCGCAATAATATTTCCTTGCCTGTCTTCGCTTCTCGCTTTTGTTGCTTGTCCTTTGCCGCAGCAAAAAATAGCAATAAATTGATTTAAAAATGTGGCGCGGAGATTTGCAGGGTTCAGGCTTTGTCAGGAGGAGGGGTTTAGCTTGGAGCAGACAAAACGACACGAGCAGAACAGGTTCGAGACAGGATGACAAGAAGAAGGACAAAGAGAGAGAGCGAGAGAGACACCACAAGTCAGAGCCGGTCAACGGTGGTGGTGAGTAGCGAGTGGTGATGTGAGGAAAACAAAAGGGAAAAGAAAAAAAGAAGGGGAAACGGGAGGGAAGGGGAAATCAAGAAGGCGAGAGAGCGAGAGGAGTGTAGGAGCGGGCGGCAGTGTAGTGTATTCACGCAGCAAGCTAGTCTCCTCAAAACGCGCCAAATAAGTGCCCAGTTAAAAAAGGACGTAATGTATGTACGTTGATGAGACAAACAATCTGAATCCTCAAACAAATGTGGCAGAAATATTAGGTACACAGTATGCACCGAACAGCAAATTTATCTGGCAGGCAGATGAGGTCGAGCTAAGCTAGTAGTAACCAACTAATAGGGAAAAGAAGACAAATGAAGATAAAGTAGCGGTATGAGCAAGAGGACTCAGCTCGAGACAGTAAAAGGAGAGGAAGAGCTGAAGTTATATCCAAGCTGTCGACTACGCAGGACATATCTGCTGCTTGCTTTTTTTTTTTTTTTCTTTTTTTCCAGCGTCTTTCTCGTGGACAGGCTCTGCGACGCAAGCTTCCCATGTCCCGAAAAGAGGAGGATCAAGGCCTCGAGGGTGTGTGTGAAAACATGTAAAAGGCTTGATAAATTGAAGTAAATAATAAATAGATAAAAGAGGGCCAGACCGGGCCTGAGATCACACACACGGGACAAGAAAGGGAAGAACCCCCTCTCCTTCTGTTCTCCCCAGATAAAGGAGGGGCTACTAATGGAACACTCAAACGAAGAAAATTAAGTCATCAGACGTCCTGATGCTGCTCGTGTGCTCGTGTGCTTTGTACTCCTGCTCTCCTGCTCTCCGGCTCTCCTGCTCTCCGGCCCTCCTGCTCTCCGGCCCTCCTGCTCTCCGGCTCCCTTGCGCTGTCGCTCTCTTTTCTATGCCTCCCTGGCCCTGTGCTTGTGCTTGCTGCTCAGCGGAAGAGAAACACGCTACTAGCCCATTTGCAGATACAAGAGTTGGGAGGGTACGTGGAGTTAGGACGCACAATCGAGACGATGAAAAGTGACCCAAGAAAGAGACTTTTCTTGCTACCTCGTAACTGCAACAAGTTCAGTAGCAATACCAAGGAAAAAATAACAATAACAATAAATAACAAGACAAAGACAGGGGATGAAGACACAAGCTTACACCGCAGGCACTGCACCCACTTCCTCCCATAGACACCAGACGATAGACTAAACAAATATTGGTTTCTCATACAATTCCCACTTGGCACTAGTATACAAGAAGGGTGAACAGACAGACCGTGTTGTTTTAACATATTACGAAGGGGAGCACGGCAGCAACTGCTGGCTAGCCAGAGTACTTGTTGCTCGTTTAACAGGGGTCTGCGGAGAGGGGCTTCTTCAGCAGGCTTGGGCGTGGGTGTAGTATATTCTCACGCAGGCTATTTGCTCCCCTGGCTGCTTATTTTTTTTTTCTTCGTCTTTCTGTTCCTCTGCTTTGCCTCCAGACACAGCTTCTGCTGGTGGCTCGCCTGGCCCTGCAGCAACAAGAACTATGCGCTGTGCAAAAGACTCGTTGACGAGAGAGTAGCAACGGTTTTACGCCCAAAAAAATATATATAACACCAAGTATCGGAAATAAGAGCTTCTATCCCGGCCCGCAAGCCTGCACATGAAGCATTACAAAACAAAGGGAGCAAGACTCTAAGAAAAGGTCTCGCATGCACCAGCTCGATACCGCCGCCTCTCCTGTTTCTCACCAAACCGCATTTTTTGTAGGACTTGCGGTAATTTGATCCGTCGGTGTCCTCTAAATTTGGGCGTTTCTTCTTCTTCGCCACTTGACTCTTCTCCTCAAGCGCTAGCAAGCTTGCGGCTTAGACCCATGAAACTTGGCTACCTACATGCACCTTGACTTCAAGCGGCCAAGCTCTGCTGGGCCCGACAGGAATTCTGACAGGGGGACAGCACACTTCTTCAACCATGTCCTTCCTCGCTTTCCCCGCCTTCTATTCTTCTAGCCTCGCCATATACAAAGAGAAAGAAAAAAGAAAAAGAAAAAAAAAAAAAAGAGAGAAAAAGAAAAGATAGCCATGCACGCCCCCTCGGTTGCCTGCCAACGTCTTGGCCGCGTCCCGGTACAATTTCGGCTCTAGATCCAAAACCAAACCCTTCCCCTCCCCCCAAATATACAGCAGCACCACCATCATCACCACCACCAACAGCCCCTTGCCTTCGATATCGCCCACAAAACGATAGTGTCCTGCAACAGTCCAGAGTGAACAGCTATGCAACCTTTTTTTGGCTTCTTCTTTCTCAATCCCGTGCCTGGCCTAGCCCCCATCCCCTGCTTCCTCCTGTCCCCTGTCCCCCTTGTCTAGGCTTTGGCTCCTTCTCATTTTTCCTCCCTTGAAACAAGTTTCCTGGACCAACTAAAATCAGCTCCTTCCCTCCTTCACATGTATGGGTCAACGGCCCATTTACCCTAATCCATTTAGTTGAGCTGATAAATCTAAACCTTGATAAGTTTTCCTCCCTGGCTGAGGGGGCATAGTAGCATAGCGCAAGTTTCATTGGCTCCAGTAGGCTATTTCGAGTATCAGCCCGAGCAAATTTTGTATCCCCCGATCGATGGGTCATGAAGAGGATCTTGTTGAAAGGCCTTCCGGAGGAAGGGTCACTATCGTGTCTCCAGTCTCCAGGAGAAACATGCCTCTCAGACGCTACGCATGCTGACCGGGCCTTTGTCTGTCTGTACTTACGTGGAAGTTGCGTATGCAAAGCGTGTCCTTGCTAGCAGGCCGTTGGATCCGGCTCTGGATTGCGCCTATGCGTCAAATACCTGCGTGGGCACTACGTAGGTCTTTAGCAACATCAGACAGACACCCATCGCACTAAGCACTGCGCACGCAGGCCTCTTTTTTACGCTCCTGATGATAGCGGAATAGCGAGGGCCTTTGAGAACTGCCTTCCTCCTCTCTGTGCCTCATGCTTGTCGATTATCTCCGCCGGGTTCCAGAGTCTTTCCAGAAGAACAACCTTATACCTCCGGGTTGGCACGAGCCAGGTCGTATTGGACACCCGGGCCAGCGTATTCTAGTGGTGAGGCGAGAGTTCCTATTAGCAGTCTACCTTGGTCGACTTGAAATGAACAGTGTATATTTAGACAAGGCTGGGGCAAACGATGGGCACAAAGGGAGAAGAGGAGGAGAAGGAGGGCCAGGACCAGGCCTTGTTTACGACATTGGATGAGACGAAGATCACTGCGTCTAGCAGGAGCCAAAGCCAGAGAGGCAAGCGATCGTGTGCGGCATGGTATGGGGGAGAAGCAATATGTGCTCGGCTCAGTTTGCGTGTGCTAGTAACGGTAATGTTTGAGGTTTAACATTTAGGGGGGGCTAGGTGGTGTTTGTCACGCTTTCAGTTCTCTCGACCCTTCCCTTTCTACTCCTGTGCTTGTCTCAGAGATCTAGACGATCTTCTACTCTGGCCCATTTCGTCCCGTCTTGTCTTGCCTTGTGTCATATTGTCCGTATTTGTCACTTTGTCTGTGGGCTGTAGGTTTGGTGTTGGGCGCACAGAAGTCATATAGTATTGGGCTTAGTGTGAAATTTAGCTGCCTGTAACTGGGGGGTATTGGCCCTGAAATATCCTGGATTAGCATACAGCAAGAAACTATTGCATTGCATTGGGGCGTGGTCCGGGGCTTGTAGGCTAAAGCTTTGGATCTAAGACGTGCAAAGCTAGATTGAGGGGTTTTGCTATGTGCAACATCAAGTGAGATTTGAGAGAGGGCCTGTCTTGGAATGCAATGCTTGTTGTTGGTGGTGGTGGTGGTGTTGTTTGTTTGTTTACTTTCTCTTGTCCTATTCAAAGCGCAAGCCAAGCGCGGAGCCGAGTGGGAGAGTTGGGTTGCATTGTTGCAGTAACAGATGGGACAATTGGGGCTTGGCTGAGTAGCTCGGTGGTACGTAACCTGCCTGCCAATGGGTTTTGTTCGCCTTGGTACGTGAAGTTAAAAGACTTAGGGTTACTGTTTTGGTGCGGGCCCAAAGAAAAAAAAATCTTTTTTTTCTTCGTCTTAGGCTTCACCACATGTTATATGAGCGCTCCCTTACTGTATCTGTATGTACTTTACTCCGCCATGTACCATGCTCGTTGTTTCAAGCACCCTCCCTCCTCTGCACACAACCTTCTCTTTTTCTTGCCCATCCTTCCCTCTAAATCGTCGACGTGCCGGCTTCTTACTCTTTAAAACAAGCGGTCTAGCTTTTTGCCCTTGCGGCATTTCAATCACTGGTAGCTGTTGACCAATACTTACCACCCACTTTCAATATTTACTCGCTTTCTTGCAAACTCTTCTCTCATATTTGTTTCATGACTGCGTCTGTTGCTACTACGGCCAATCCGCCCCACTATCCTTTCAATATGTTGCATCTATGTGACAGTAGAATTACCGCCGCTGATTGGCCCGTTCAATATGAGTGATTGTATCAGATGTCATTTTTCTCTGGTTCGTGATATGCATATCTGATACAACTAAGCAAGTCGTGACAAGCCAGAGTTTTCCGTACATGTCAATCTCTGCAGCCAAGACGAAGAGGGCAGGGCAAAAAAAAGAAAGAAAAAAAGCAAGGGATTATATTATTTATTGCCCGGGTTTGCCTGGGAATAAAACTCTGCAGCGATGGAAGACGGTGCACTCCATGGACATGCATGTATGTGTACATGTTCCTCTGTTGACAAACACAAGGAGTCGCACGTTGATGGTGTACACAACATTCATCCGCATTTGTCCCATGTACAAATATGGCTGAAGGGAGAACCACGAGCTAGACCTGCTAGTCTACGTACACAAAAAATGGCTTCGGAGTTCTCGACCAACCTGAAACGGTTTCCAGCCTCTTGAACAGGGTGGTCATACTACCCTGCCCCCCCCCCCCCGTTCTCGATCTTCTTTGCCTGCTCCTCTAGCTTTGACACCTATGCCAGCAAAGCCCCTCCAATGACGCACTACCCCTTGCTTCTTTATTGCTGGTTGCATCTTGTGGCAGAGCTTGCGCCAGCTTTGAACACGCACAACATCGAGAAAAAAAAAGGAAAAATCTCTGAAGAAAAACAATAAAGTAGTAAAGTAATCAAAGAAAAGGCGAGTCAAATAGTTGTTGGCTGTAAGTCGGGAAGAATGGTGATGGTTGCCTCGGTCAAAGGCTGACTCAGCTGAGAAGCTCTTCCTCAAATCTCGCTCTTATGGCGGGTCGATCCAACCAGAAACGCCTGACCAGTAATATTAACCGTACTTCAATGCCTAGGTTGTTTTTAGGTTGGGCTCTGATACACTTCCTTCGATCGAATACGCTCTTCTCTATGCCCTCCCAGAGAGCAACCATCCTTGTTTTGTTTTGCCGCACGTTATCAATTTGACATTGGGCTAGTGGGTGATGCTCAATGCCGTTATACTCACTTGTCTTCCTGTCCTCTTTATTTTTCTTTTTTTTCCCCAAACTTTCTAATTTACCCGCTTGCGTCTCGGATCTGACCGTGGCTTTGCTTGGGGGGAAGACAACAGGCTTATGGTTCTGGTTCCCAGGCCTCTAACAGGACCCTGTAACTATTCTGTTTGATACTAGACCCTTCCATAAGCCCAGGGCTACTATTGCTGCCCAGCACCTAGCCCGGCCAAGGAACGGGGCAGCTGGTTCATCGTCTATTCTGAGACCTCCTCAGGGCCTTTCCCTTCAATTTAGATCTGTTGCAACTCCTGAAGCTGCTGTTGACAGTGACATCACCGCCCTGAGATCAAGAACCAAGCTCTTTCAACAACATCACCGCAGCCTAATCCTTGTCTAGGGGTCGAGTGCACACAAGACCAGCTAGCCCTAGAAACTAAAACCAAACCCTAGTCAAGTTCCTCACTTCCTCCTTTTTTTAGCAGCTTCTTTCCTCGCCAGCTCTACCCTTAGAAGGCCCGCCCCTTCCTTGTGGCAGAACCGGCTATGCTAGCCTTGTCAGATACTCCCAAGTTGAAGCTTCAGCCTTACCTTCATTCTGTTTTTGCACCGTCTCCACTTTTCACACCAACTTATTCTTCTCGTCAATCGTCATCAAAAGCCAAAACTTCACCATAGATGAGGCAGCAGGAGCCAGGCCGGATATCGCTGTTGGCTGGCTCAGCTTCATGCCCAAAAGAATGGGGGCTCTTTAAACTTGGGAAGCCACGGGCCATCGAGACGACCACGCGCAAGTGTTGGAGGAGCTCCACGCTGGTCCATCTCAACGACCTCATATCATCATGTCACACGTTGAGCCCTTTTTCCTTACAGCTTGGAGCTAGACATTTATTTACGTGCTCTCTGCTGTTTCCTGTCCTGTGCTTTCTCTTCGCAACGCCGTTATCCAAACTGAATGCCAAAGCTTATTATCCAATCAGTCAAGAAAGCCTAAAAGCTCAATCACAACGCAACCCTGGCGGCGGGCCACCCCCATTTGGCCCTGGCGTAAAACCCTTGAAAGCGAGGGAACTTGCGGACACGCGCCAACCAATCAGGCCGCTGCCTTGTCCCCAGCAATGAAAGCCTTGGAGGGAACAGTGGTCTCTCTGAGGTTTCTCCTTACAATGTGCCTTGAGTGGCTCTCTCACCTGAAAGCCATATTGACTGGGTATAGGTAGGCATGTAGGCAGATGCCTGTGGGCATACGAAATCTAGAATCCCAATGCGCCAGCGGCTTCGTTCCCTTGGTATGTACCGGTGCCATCTGGTGGCCCGGCCATTGCCACTCACCGGTAAAAAAATGACAGAGCGCAAATCTTCAGATGGCCGAGTGCTTGTACTGCTGGTGATGGCGCTAGAAAAGAGAGCCCTGTGTTTTTTTCTCTGCCTCTTTTCCTCTTTCCTCGTCTCTGCGGACTTCGTATTGCTGGCTCGGTGTAATGTAGGCGAGTGAGCGAAAAAAAAAAAAAAACTGCGTATGAACAAACTCCTACTAGGTCCTTCACGATCACATGCCGGAGCGGGGTGGTGACCTCGTAACTGCTCCTGTCCTTATCCGCTGTCAACTGATGACTATGCTACACACAGTACACATAGATCCTTTCTTCTCTAACTTGCGCCTGGCTTATTTCTTCTATACTGTACGCCCACTGCGCACTTTGACTTACCATTGCTGGTATTAGCATAACCTAACGCCAACATGGCCATTGAAACTGCAGAGATATGAATATTCAGGTTTCATTGGTACACCAAGCGGCATGATTGCCCTACGCAACGATGCTCAACCGTGCTCCTATTGTTATGTCTAAGACAGTTATCTGTGCCAGAATCTGCATGTCAGCACTGCCGGAAAATTCCCCTTGCAAATGCCAGTATAGGCCCTTCTCTTTTATTTCTCACTCCCTCCCTTCCAATCCCCCCTTATGTCTTCTTACCGTGCTTTGTCTCTCTCTGCCTGCGGGGCCCATGTTTTTCCTCTGCTGTAGCCCTCAACTAAGACAACCGCAAGTACACTATGGTCATACCATTCAGGTGTGGCTTGTTATTTTTGGGTTCCCTGAATTAGAAGGGAGCTAGCTGTCTGTGTTCAACTTCGTTCTGTCGCATGGCGACCGATACGGTCTCCCGTATTTGCCAGCACAGTGCATACGAATACAGCCGGAGTACAAGCTCACGTACCTACATGCAAATGATGCATATATATACACAGGCTACATATTACTATAACATGATACACTACGCTCCATGTATCATTATCCCGCAACTTCTCCGGCCGCATCTCAGGTGATCAATGTACGTAGATACATCCTTCTTGTGTAAAGTACGTGTTGAGATGACACTTGTTTTTCTTCAGGGCCCGCCCTAGCAGTTATCATCCACCCTAGCATCAATTTGGTAGCTGCTGTGAAGCGTAGATGCTGTGTCATGCAGAATCAAATCTTATGTGCAGTGTCTATGATACATTCTGGCCACCTACATTTGCTAACGGGTTTCCAGGGGATCTATGCAAGGGCTTTTGGATTTTCACTGTAGTAGAGGCATTTGAATAGTAACCTTGGGCCTTCCGTTCTGTTGAGCTATGCTGTTGTGCATGTTTATGGATCTGTTTGTCTGTATGGCACTCTCTATGGTGGGAGAAAGACGATGAGATGCCCTGGGAGAATCCTGTTCAAGGACGTACAGCAAGCAGTTGAATACGAAGAGTATAAAAACTTCCCGCTATTATCCGGCCTGGAATATTTTTGACCTGATGTCTGCTTCCATTGCAATGATGTTATTTCGGTGGAGGTGCTCACGTTGTACCAACGTGAAGTTTGTGCTGAAGAATGCAAGGGTTACACAAATACTAGGGTTCACATAGTAGACTGGCGGCGCAGCTGGCTGCAGCTGCAGAAAGCCTTATCGGGGTGACAGCACTTATCAAAACTTTTTTTGAGATCGCATCGCAAGATCCAAGTTGACGGAAATCGCAGTCGCCAAGTCTACTCAACCAGCCATAATTCATCTCTCCCATCGTTGCCAGCACGCACATAATAATTGCTACCAAACCCCACTCTTGACAGCTACAAAAACCACCCAGAAAGCCCCTTTCACCAGTATGTCTACCGCCGACGAGCGCACGCAGTCTGAGGACGTCAGCATGGAGGATGCCCCTCCTGCCATGGAGGTGGCAGCTGAGGAGGCCGAAGAGACTGAAGAGGAGCTCCCCCAGAGAGTCAGAATTGTAAGTGGAATGCTGTCTGAAAGGGTTCTGGCGGAGTGACGTTGTAGTTAACAGAGCGATAACAGCTACCTGGATCGGACGACCACGCTGCGTCATTTGAGTTTCTGGATGAGGGACACACTCTGGGCAACGCTCTGCGCTGGGTGATTATGAAGAAGTGAGTTGCTTGAATATGAAAGTGCAGACTTCGATTTGAGGCGTAGGCTAACTGTTGTGCTTCAGCCCCGATGTCGAATTCTGTGCATACGCCATTCCTCACCCTTCTGAGGCCAAGATGAACATGAGAATCCAGACCTATGGTATGTCGAAAGTGACCTGCGAACATGCCCCCCC
>NETT01000098.1:37778-49233 GCA_003449175.1 Ceratocystis smalleyi | reverse complement strand
CCCTCCATCCCATCCGCATGGAACGAGAAAGCCAGGGGTCCTTTGCATGCCCCCCTAACAGCAGCCCATACACTGCAGCACCATACGCTGTTAGTGCTGAGCACGTTACGGATAAGCATACAACGGAAACAAGAAACAACTTATCTGATGCGTCGAACCTTTTCTCGAACTCATCCTTGCGCATCACATTATCATACATAGTATATCCTCTTCGTTCTCTTCTTCTTTGAGCTCGCCCGCCCATTGCTGTTGCACGAAACTTGACGCGGGCATAATTCCAAGTGCGACAGCCGGCTCGCTCTCATCTTTAATTAGAGCGTCTCTTGTTACAGACCAGTATCAACATTTTGCTCTTGCTTTAACCCCCTCCCGACTTGCCGCAATCTTTCCCCGTTCTCCATTCTGCGACACGGCAGTCCAAGCTTCACGACAACGCCAAGCTCGACGTAAAGCAGGACAATAGCAACAAGGAGGCAGGCGCATTTGTTTAGCGCACACGCACACGCACACGCACGCACACACACACACACACACACACACACACACACACACACACATATATATATACGGGTCTTCTTGCCCACATTGGTGTAAGTCGCCGGTCGCCATATCAAAGTCTCTTCCATAGCCTTAATTAATATACTAATATCCCCGTCATGAGCCCAGTCTTTGCCCGCCACGGCGACACCGCAGATATGTCACACAGCTCACACGATATGTCCTCCATGGACACGACCGACACCAGCTCAACCAGCAGTAGTAGCATGGCAATGAGCATGTTTTTCGTCGACTCGCACACAACGCCGCTCTTTACGTCGTCCTTTGCGCCAGAAAACAACGGCCAATATGCAGGCATTTGCATCTTTCTGATCGTCTTCGCCATCGTCGGCCGTCTGCTCATGGCTTTCAGGTCCAAGCTTGAGGCCTTCTGGCTCGACAAAGACAATGAGCGCCGCTACGTAGTTGTCGCTGGCAAGACAGAGCTTTCAGAACAGCTGTCAAAGGATGAGAGCGTGCGCAACCTGGTGCTTTCAGAGAACGGAGTCGAGCAGAATGTCAAGGTCGTTGAGCGCAAGACCCCCAAGCCCCGACCCTTTAGACTGTCCGTCGATGTGGTGCGAGCTGCAGTGGACACTGCAATTGCTGGAGTTGGATACCTGCTGTGAGTTCCTAGCCTTCCTCCCTTGCGGTCTTACCGTCTCACAGCCTTCCTTTCTTCCTTCCCTCTTTCCTCTCCGCGTCAGCCCTGACCAAGTCGAGTTTCTCTAACACCCGTGCTAGCATGCTGGCTGTCATGACGATGAATGTGGGCTACTTCTGCTCTGTGCTTTCCGGAGTCTTCATTGGCACGCTGCTGGTGGGCCGCTTTATCACGACCATTGAACATTGATGCGCAAGAGTCGCGATGTGCATCGCGACACTCTGATCCCATCTTGTCCTTGTGCAGGTGGTTTTCCTCATTTTTTCTTTTTTTTTGCTTTTCCTTTGCCTTTGCCTTTGTTCAATACCCGCCACCCACCTTGTATTATGCAAACATCTGCACGTTTATATTCTTCGTTCCTTCTTGCGTCTCATGCCACTTGTACTTGTACCTATGCTATACACAGATACACAGCCACTCCTTCACTTGCTTCCGTCCTTGCTTAGTTCCATAGGCCCAATGCTTAAGAAAAAGAAAAAGAAAAATTCATTCTAATGAGAACGACCTCAACCTCAACTGCGTGTGTCGTGGGTTTCGTCTCTCCCCGGCCTCCAGCAGTCTGGGGGAGTTTGATTAAGTACCTGTACTTGGACTTGGTCTGTGCCCTTGAAAACCTGCTCAAACATTCTCATAGTGGGGGCAGCTAGGCTAGTCTCGTGACGCCACAGCTCAAATGTGGCGCTCAGCTGTGTCTTGGGTCCAACAGCGGCGCAAAGTTGGCTATCTTGCAACCCCCAAGGCTGGTCGACATCGTGATTGATATGGAAGCGCCTGTTGGCTGTTGGCTGTTGGCTTTTTTTCGGTTAGCCGTAGAATGTGCCAGTGAATCCGTTTTAATGTCGGAATCCCCACACCATGCGCTGCTCACTTGCCCCACGGACTGATCTACAACTGGGAGGTTGTTTGTACTGTCGCCCAGGCACATTACGTACGTACAGATGTGGCCGCTCTCAAGTAAGGGATCAGACCGAGGAAGCCTCGAGGCGATTGTTTTTTTCTTCTTTTTTCTCCTTTGACCCACGCTAAACCTGCGTTGCGTTATACAACGGACGGACAAACAAACAACCCCATCCCATCGAGTGCACCTTGTCAACCGTGGGGCCGAAAGATGTCACGACAAGTAGCGAAGCCATCACTTCCACAGCGTACAAGTCCCTCCAATCCAAGTCGAGCCAACACTTCACTTCAATCGATGCAGAACGAGCCATTGGGCAATAATCGGCCCCTACACAAAAATATTATCAAAGGCCTTTTTTCCGCTTCTTCGAAAATCCAAAGAAGCTAAGACCTTTTTGAGGCAGGCCTGACCAACGACCAACAACCAACCCCAGCGCACTCACCCACCTTTGAAGTTTGCCTGTTCCAGTATAGCCGAGTCAAGGGCGGAGGAGAAGGAAGAAGCGGGAGAAACGAACGGCCTTTTAAGCTATTATGCGTTTGCGATCCTTTTGCTTGTCCCATCTTGGTGTTGCTTTATTTAGGTGAACAAGCTTCTGATGGCTGGCCGTGTTGTTCACCATATTGGGAAAAGTGCTTGGACCAAATAGGTAAACTCAGGCTGCACATTTCCTTTTGTGGCGTTACATTTCATACATCGCGATCGTGAGATGCACTCCAATTTGTAAACTTGTTTTATTATTATTTAGTGTTGAGCTTCGAGCAGCTTGTAACACGAAGCAGCCACGCTTCAACACTAGGGCAGATATCATATAAACAAAACAGAGCAAAACCTGGCACAGAAAAATAGAGAAAAAAAAATACACTAACGCGGGACAAAGCCTGGCTGCCACTCAGAACAGGTCCGGGGCGGCGAAAACATGACTCATCCAACGCACACATCCCAACAACATAGCGGAGAGTACCAAGTAGGACGTAAACATCATGAATGTGTATTGTGCTGGAAATACACTATACATGTCAACCATAGACGTCGAGCCAACCCTTCAACAAAGGGACATCCCAACCAGGGCTAACAAGAGGGGGGTAAGAAGAAAGGAAAAAGAAAAAAGTAAAAAAGACAGGAAATAGAGGAGCATATAATATAAAAGAACGGGATGAATCAACGCCTAAGCCACCGAAGGGGGGATAAAAAGAGACAAAACAAAAGCGTGACAGTGAAGCGAAACGTGAGAATTATTGAACACCACCCAGCCAGGACCACACCAAAAACAACAGGACATTACCAAGCCATTAAGAGAGGAAGATGAAGAAAGACAAGAAAGGCGTGGTACAAAAAGAGAGGAGAGCCAAGAAAGCACATGACAAGTGGTGCAGAGGAGTCAATATACATGGGGCAAGCCAAGGTTGACAAAGGCAACAAGAGTTGAGTTGAACAACTATTGATGCTAATCTCGAATAAAGATCCGTCGAGTCGTCTTTTGTCGTCTTGAAACCGCACTCTTTGAGCATCGACGCGTGTTTTTTTTCGAACAAAATGAGCCACATTGGCCATATCAAATCTCCACTCCAGTAGTAGTAGCTGCGAGCGCCGGCTTCTCTCTCTCTCTTTCCCTCAGAGCCATGTCATGTCAGAGACCAAGCCTAAGACTGATGCGGGGGATGCTGCGACATGGGAGTCTGGGGAGGCATTCCATATGTGGTGTTGCGCTGCTGCACATAGTTCTGGTAGGCCATTGCCTGATTGGGGTCTATAGCAGGCATGTAGTTTGGGGGGTATTGGCCCGGTTGTGGGATAGGAGGGCGGGCATTGGGGGGCAAGTGCTGAGAAGCAGGCGACTCCTCCGGCGAGTCGGCCTGGTTGGCCTCGTCACCGCCATTCTCGGTGTTCGAGGGTTCGGGGGCATTGAGACAGGCCTATACAAAAAGAATATAGCCGGTTAGCAGGTGTGGAAAGGGATGGCTGTTGTTTTTTTTTTTTTTCCTTATAGGGAGACTGGCGTGCATGGTGTATTGCCGTAACAACGCTCTTGGTTGAAACATACCTGAATCAAGTTCTTGCCCTCAGCCTTGGTGACTAACGGCTGTAGCTTGGGAGTGGTAAAGGTGTAAACCAGACCGGTTTCCGAAACAACCAGCAGTAGAACTTGGGTGCCAGTAAGGACTGACAGTTCATAGGCCTAAGCAATGTTGGGGAAGATTAGAGACAGAAGTCAGTAGAAATTCCAAAGGCGGAAAAAGTTGTGAGCTGTGGTTGGTTTGTTGGGCACATAGAGATGTCGTTGTGTAGCACACATGCAGGTTTCCGCGAATGCTCAAGGCATGTAAGCGCAAAGCAAGCCATTGCCATGCAAACTAATTACAGCTAGCCTCGCACAAGCCGTCAAAGCAGTTCATATCAAGAGGGATTTCCCCTCCCCAGAAATAAACTGCAATGTTCGGCCACAGCTGTGTGACAGGAGCCCATGTAGGTTGGGCATGGGGTATGAAGACGATAAACGGCAAGCGGGTGATAGAAAAACCAATGGGGACTCACCTTCTTCATAATGCCTGCCTTCCTCTTGGAGAAGGTGATGTGACGACGAGACTTGTCCTTGATGAACTTGATTTCGATCTTGCGACGTTCACGGCCACCCTTCTCATCATCGTCATCGTCGTCATCGGCAGGACGAGCACGCTTGACGCCACGAGCATCTCCGTTGGTGAGAGTCTGGGTGTCTTCGAGCTCGCTGGGGAGACCAGGGTCAGTGTGATCGGTGATGTCGGCCATTGTGGTTGGGGTTTTTTCTTTTCCTCGTTTCTGAACGAGGTAGTTTTGTATTATTGTTTTGCTTCTTGTCTTTACCAAGAGTAGTTGCAGGTAGGGAGGGGCCTGCTTGGAGTTTTTTTGGTGGCAAGACTAGAAAGAGAAATTGGCCTGGCGAAAATGGGTTGGCGTTGAAAAATAAGAAAGAAGAAAAGTGAGAGGGAGGGAGGAAAACAAATGATAGGCAACAAGAAGCTGTGCTTTAAATATTGCGTAGGCAGGTAGGTAGGTAGATAGGGTAAAAGGAAAAAAAAATTGGGGAGTTGCTCAAACGCACAAAATTAAATCGTGGATGTTCTGGGTAGTCACCCGGAAACCAGAGAGGTTGCGAGTTTGACGTTAGCAAAAACTAGAAGTAGGGGGATATGATTTGGTAGGCACTTGAATATTTTCTTCAATCTTCACTGGTGGTGAGGATATCCAATGAACTTTCTGTGGTTTTGCCTGTCGATTGCTAGAGGGTTTAGTCGCTTAGTTTACCTCTGAGGTGGGCCGCGGTAGAATAGGTGTAAAAAAGAAAAAAGAACAGAAAAGAGTAAAAGACAGAAAGAGGCAAGACCGGGAGGACGAGGGCGTTTGTGTGTATTATAGGTTTAACGCTTTAGGAAACTTTGGTTGGCGGCCGGGGGGTGGGGGTTAGTTAAACTTGCCAGGATGGGGGTGCAACGGCGGAAGGCGAGGAATTCTTGTAAATTTTGACCAGCTGGCTAGGATGCTAGCTAGTGCTTTTCGTGGCTGGCACGTTTGGCTGCTGGCTTTTTTTTTCTATTTTTCCAATTTTCTCTCTTTTTTTTTTTGCTTCGGAATAGGGTAGCAGTAATATTAACAGTAGTGTAGCAATTGGCAGTTGTAGTTTGTTACCCTCATACATACCTCCTGATCTGGGGCCGCCTGTTGAGCTAAGCACGGCTAGTGGACTAACAGTGGAGCATTGGGCGAGTAGCGCACGATGCGCTCGCTAGTTGATGATAAAGTCAGTAGCTTTTATCGATTGGTCTCTAGGGCTTATTATCCGAGGAAGCTTGGGGCTGGCCCGCCTCAACACTATGATTTAGCATGGCGCTTTTTTGTTCGCGTCGATGGAGAGAGGCGACAGGGAGGCGCTAGATTGGTATTCACATTTTGGTCGTTCGATTGCAGTCATGCTGTCGCCGGTTTCGTCATGTATTGTGAGCGACAACAAGCCTGGAAGCTGGGGTCGAAGCTAAAAGCCAAGGCTCAAGGCCTAAGCCTGGATTTATAGTGGGGCGGACGGCCTATAAGGCTTTTTTCTTTTTACTCTTAGCTACAGCCATCAGTAACTTTTAGAAGAAAAAAGTCGCCGCTGATGAAAACAGACAGCACGAAGATGCTTTTTTTTTCCTCGCCTCTACCGCATGCTCATGATTTCCGAAGCCAGAATCAGCAAGTTCGTCAGTTACTCTAGTCTTTTTGCAAGTGCTAGATGCCAATGAGGAGACAAGAGAACCCCGCACGCCTAGCCTGTCTTTACCGAGGCACGAATAGTCTGTCGCCTTGGTTAGCGGCAGTAGAGGAGCGAGTTCTGTCCATTCGAGGCCTACAGACAAGTTTTCACATATTTCAAGTGATCAAGGCTCCGCTCCGTGACAAGCAAGGGAGAACGCGATGTCCATCGCGGCGGTGCTTGATGCTTGGTGCTTGATGCTCGAGGGCAGTCGTTTATACTCGAGTTGTCGAGCCCCAGAGCAGCTTAGTGGCCCAGATTAGGAATAGAATGGAGGGATGCCAGGAACATCTGTGGGAGCACAGAGCAAGCGAAAAAGGAACAGCAGAGGAAGAAACCTTGAGAAGGGGAGGTCCTGTCGCCGCCCCGTTTAGGTGTAATTGGTTTCCCGTTTCCATGTGTCAACGGTGAGAAGACAGGGCCGGGGCTCAATTCGACAAAGAGGGAAAGCCACAAAGCAGACTGCTTCCTCTCAGCAAACACGTACATGTACCGCGTCGTGACTATCTAGCATTTTCACCACCCACCCATTAGCAAGTAGAACAGAAGTATATTCCCTGGGATAGCTCGGATACCTTGTCTTTGATCGACGATTCAAAGAGGCATGTCTGAATTTAACGCGTGGTAGGTACTAAGGCCAGGCAAAGCCCAGTTGACAAGCATTCTTTCGTAAGCAAGTGCTGGCGTGTGAGGGGAAAGCAACAAGGTTGGGCCTGTGGATTGTGTGTGAAAGAGGCAAGGCAAGTAGAAAAAAGACGCTGGGTGACAAAGATACGCTGGGGCCTCTGAAGGATTCAAAGTCGCGAGGAGAGAAAGAGGGAAAGAGGGAGAAAGCACAAAAAGGCGAGAGGAACGATAAAAGAAGCTATAATTATTCCTGTGTTGCTGTATCGCGTCTCTGTGCTGCTGCTGTGCTCTGTGCTGTGTGGTATTTTGTCGCAGCGTGATCATGGGGTCTGCTTTTCACAATAGCATCGATATGATAATCCACAGTCACCCTATATCACATTGCAGTTCGCGTCCAAAGTACGAGGTCGTTTGTGGGCCGAATCAACTTTAAAAAGACTGTAACAGCAGAAGCAGCAGCAGCCGCGGCAACAGCAACAGGAGCAACAGGAGCAACAGCAGCAACAGCAGCAACAGCAGACAGCTATTGTATTCCCATTCAGCTTGAGGGAGGGCTAGTGCTAATATTTGTGATTTAGCCCTAGGGGTTGGAAGACTTGGGGGTGATTGGCAGCAAAATTCCCTGTTTAACAGTTAGCATAGCAACGCCTGTGATTGATTGTACCATCGGATATTCTACAGGCGCGAGAACAACACAGTTTCCCGATGTCCCTAACTTCTATCTACAACGCATGTGCCTACGTGCAAAGTCACACTAATATAGAATGAAGACAGTATTGGTGGAGAGTTTAGGCCAAGACGTACAGGATAAGAGCTGTACCATGCGCCTCGCCCAAGCGGTGTACTGACAATAAAAGATCCAGCCTAGCCCATACAAAAGCTGGCGATTGTTACGTGACCCAACCTCAATATCCGTACAGTATCGCGTGTTTCTAAGGGCACTGTAGATTTTGAAATTGCTTGGTCCGCTGACACTGGTAAACGTTCCCTGGAAGCCCATCATCAAGATTCTGTATATATGTCTGCTATCCTCTAGCCTGGCACTGCGCAATCCCATCTTCAAATACCGTTGCCAAGACAAAGAGGGTCGCAGCAAGAACACCAGCGAGACCCCGTTCTATCCAGCACCAGCATGGTATATAGACTCACCAGCCAGCGTAACAGCCACTAACACAGGCAAGTCAAGTCAAGTGACCTGGAATCAGCCCGACAAAAAGAGGCTCGCAAGGCCGAGAGAATGTCCGAAACAAAAACGGCAGGAGAACAAAAAGACGCCAAAGCTTGAGACCTTTGCCATATACTTTCAGCGCCCATGTCCCTAGATCTTCAAGGTCACGTCATGGGCGCTGGCTGTATGCACCGTACCATCCATTCACCTGAGCAACGCAAGGAGGACGGAGCGACTATTTATCCCCGTACCATTTGGTACCGGTAATTTCCTGTTCCTGCTAGGTATTGTCGTACGTTGTCGTTTTTGCTTGTGATCTGTAAAGATCGAAAGTCATTCATTCATGGAGCTTTTTTTTTTTCCCCTTCTTCTTACCAGCCATAACAGCCTGCCGCCTCCAAATGGGCGCTGGGTAGCACCACCACTGCAATACCATACCTGAGCAGAGGCACATGTATACAACTGCTTGATTTGCAATACTATATCAATGGCGTCCTATTGTGCGCAGCTTCATGTCTGGAAGTGTGTCTCTTGTGCCTGTTGTGTCGCATTATGATGTATGGATGCAATGTGCAACACAATGTGCTGGGGAGAGACGGATGGATAAAGAAACGAAACAGACCAGCAAATGGCACGCGCTATCTTCACAATGCCCAAGCCAAACACTCGCTAACTGACATTCTGCTGTTTACTGCCCTGCAGGTTTTCACCTGTCACTGGCTTTGCTGACCGCTGCTTATCTACCACAAAAGAAACCAAGCAATAACGCTGGGAAACTGAGAAACACGACTGCATGTGTGAGTACCTCATGCCACACGTAGGGTAGAGAGAAAGGACATGTGTGCATGCGCGCACACACACACACATGCACCAGCATTTCTTGCCTATTGGCATACTCCAGCCCGCTCCCCCAGCATCGTCCAGTTGAGCAGCCGCATCTCATAGACCACTCACGATGGGCGGCTGGCCGGAAGCTGGCCCGCTCGGCATAAGGAAATGTGCATTTACAATATGCAGCACACCACAGCACACCACAGTACAGCACAAACCCATTGACTCCAGCATACACATCATCCGTATCGCAAGACAAGAAGAGAAACAAACCGCTCTGTTGCATGTATGGTCTCCATCCTGGATTCTGTCAATACGCTATAATGCAAACCTTGATATCCGCGTCCGTGCTTCGTAATTGCGGTGGTAATAATACCAGCCAACAAGTACTAGTAATTAACTTAAATGCACCCATCCCTATCTCACAGCTGCATACTTGCTTCACCCCTTATGCATGTGTACTTGCGCATGTACTATCACCGTGGGCGTTGCAGTGCCATTAATCCACATATTTATATTTCCCTACTCTCGCACCGACTGGTCTCTGCCGATACATCGACCCCAACCCTTCACAACACACGAAAACCGGCCATCCTGCGAAAAGCACATATCCAATCCCTCCGCTCCATTGGCAGTCTCTCTGGTCAGTTCTCCCTCCATTTCTGCATCCGTCCGCCTGCCTGTGAGACACAACAAGAAACGAGCATGGGCCAGGTCGCAAGAGCTCCTCTAGTGACAGGGATACATTAGGCCATGCACTAAGTAGGAGGTAGGAGGGGAAGTGGTACTCGTAGAGAGGAGAGAGAGGAGAGAGGGAAGAGAGAGGGAGAGAGGAGCAGGAGGAGGAGGAGGAGGAGGAGGAGAGGCTTACGCTTACAATGAGCATGGGGGATGAAAGACAAAGAGGAAATTCGCCCTGTGTCAAATCTCCGAAAGTCCGAAGGGCGAATGGCGCAATAGCAAATTTGGCTACCGCAAAGGCTACACCCAATTTTCCTTGATCTGGACGACTTTCGCACAGGTGACCTGGCCTGAGACGGCAACTAACACGGAGGCAAAAGAAGCAATAACTTCAGGTCAGGAAAAAGAAACGAAAATTGAAAAATACAAAAAATGGATTACTGGGAGGTGGAAACAGAGTATGTTGCTTTGAACAGGAGCTTGTTCTTCCGCCGACAGAAAAGCCAACTTTATGCTGAACTCGTCAGCAAGACCATCTGTTTCTGTTTTCTGCTTGTCTAAAAAGGGCAAATGACTTTCTCAGTTGGGCTTAAGTGCTTCCAAGAATGTAAATCTGGCGATTCTTCTTCGCAACCAGCTATCTCGGCAGTTTCCAGGGAAAAAAAAAATGCAAACAACCTAGCCCAACGCCAGCTCTGAGTAGTTGCTGTTTCTATGACCCAGTCAGGCCATTAACTTGCTGACTTGTCGCTTCGATAAAGACAGAGTGTCATTTTGCACAGTTCTTTCCTTGTTTATCCGACACTGGCCGCCCACTGCCAGCAGCAGGTTGATCTCGCATGGACTGGTCTAGAAGCGCGCAGTACATTTCTAACCGAATCCCTTCTTGGCCTGTCTAGCGCACGACTTCTTAGTCTGTCTTGATCGGACCATCTACTCTTCTACTTGTCTGCATTCGCCCTTTTCTCCTTTCTCTCCTGCTCTCTCCCACTTGAGCCTACCTCTTCTCAACTCTTCTCTCTTTCTTGTTTTGAATGCATGCGTCTTTTTTGCTGGCCAATGCGTGTCAAGGTGTAGGTAGCATCCATATCCACATCTCAAAGGCAGTCTTTTTTTTGTTTTTTTTTTTTTGTTTTTGGGTTCTCGTACTTTTTGCCCACAAGCTTCGCCTTCAGCGGGCTGCACCAAGGCCTCGATGCTGTTCTTGTCCACAAGAGGGTGGGATTTTCATGAGCCCTGGATCTAACCATGAAAAGAAGAAGGAACCGCGTCAACACCAGATAGCCATGGATAGCACCAAGCTCTTCCTTCCCTATGGAGGGAGAGAAACTAACAAATGACCCGCTCTTGTCCCATCTCTTGCTTCCCCTACTCTCGCCTGTTCTTTCTCCTTCCCCTCGCTTTGAAAAACTGATTGGCGTAACTGAGGGGCTGGACAGCCATGCAGGAGTAAAGGAAGGCAAACAAACACGAGCAAGTGGAGGGAGGAGATGGGAAAGAGCACAGCGGCCTGCAAAGCAGGGCGAAGGTAGATTCAGCTACGCATATGGACACAAGCCACACTTGCCATTCACCCACTTGCGAGCAAAAATTTCAAGGACACTCACTCATGGCCATGGTTGCGATGATGCAATTGTCAAGTTGTCAGATTTGTGCCTGGCATAAGAAGAAAAGAAAAGAAACAAGGACTGCTATTACTGACCGCTCTATATTCACACCCAAATGACCGCAGGCATTAGTTGGCGGAAAAGAAGAACAACAATCAATCATGGACGGATG